>JAMPIV010003380.1:145000-160721 GCA_024509875.1 Oreohelix idahoensis | reverse complement strand
GAGCATTAGAGATCATAACCATTTCTATAAAAGGTCCCATGTCAATTTAGTTATACATCACTCACTAGGTCCATTATTTACGAAAGATATAAGACACTTTCCGTCCAACAAATTTAATATATTTAATTTTTCGAATTATTTTTTGTGGGTTTTTGTGTGTTAGTTTTCATACCCCCCACCCTCATTGTTTTAATCTTTCCCCAAAGATCTTGTTTTTGTTTTACACTTGGGGCCTAGTGGGGCGAATAGTGTAAAAGGTGGGGGGGATTATATTATAATACTTGGGTGTTGTTAAAAAAAAAATATAGTAGATTAATAAAATGATTTATGTTAGTTTTGTTTTTTATATTGTTTTTGGTGTTTTTGTTTTTTTTTTTTTGTGTTGTTATTTTTTGGAATTTTTTTTTTTTCGTTATGTTGATGTTTGGTTGTTGTCTTTTGTGTTATTTTGTAGTTTTTGTTATTTATGGGTTTTGTTGTTTGGGTTTTTTTCTTGTTTTGATTTTTTTTGCATTCTCGTTTGTTACGTTTTTAAATGAGCTTTCTTGTTTTTATTATATTTGACTATATTATCTAAAGCAATGATCCCGACGGAGAATGCGGCCCTGTTTGTATTGTTCACTAATTCTCAATTATATGTTAGCTTTCTGTTTTATAATGTTAAGCTATATATTTAATCGGAAGCAATGCTGCAGACCAAGCATGCAGCCATTGAACGGTCACACATGGAATAGAAATACATTTTACAGCGGCGAAAGTTGAAGGACACCCATAAGTAACAAAAACACAACGTCCACCCCAATAATAACGCTGAATGTTGTTTACTTGCGGTTGTTACTTCCACGTTGTTAAAAGGCCTTACTTCTATTGAAAACTTTAAAAAAAAGTTTAATGTGTTGTTGAATCATAAATTTTGGTGGAGACAGTGAGAGAATGATATTTCTTGGGTGATCACTACCAAACACACAGCCTCACCAGCGACACTCGTTCATAAAACTCAACAGAAGTCTGTTGTACAGTCCTATATACATATAAAAATATTTCACCAATACAGAATCCTGGACATCGGTAACATCAGGTATGGTTAACATATGAATAACAAGCCGGTGGCACCTAACAATAGCTTCAAACACATCTCATATCACACTACTCATCGTAACATGGCTGCTGGCATTCTAGCGCACACAGTCGCCTTACTTCTACTATCTTGGCCTCCGCGTATGCGGCATGCACCTCGCACCAGGAATCTCCTAGTCAGATCAACCACTAATAATCTCTGACTATTTATGACTCCTAAAGTCAACACAGACGCGGCATACTCTCCTCGCGTATGCAATTCACATCTAGGCCTTAATGACTCCTAAAGTCAACACAAACGCGGCATTCTCACCTCGCGCATACAAATCACATCTAGGCCTTAATGACTCCTAATGTCAACACAAACGCGGCATACTCTCCTCGCGTATACAAATCACATATAGGCCTTATAACATCACTTCTAGACTCAACAGTCTAACAATAATTACGCGGCATAAAATATCACATCTCGACCGCGTATACCACAACGGTTCAGTCACATAGGCCTCCTCTAACATCACTTACTAGACTCATACAGACAGTCACTAACCACCCTGCTCTAAAACGAGCTCACGTCAGAACCGTATGACACCCCTGAATAGCTTACTTACTTACTTAGTCCTCTTCCCTTCTACCGTGAGGTGTAGAGGTTTGGAAGAGAGAGCGCTCAGACCAATTCTATCATGTCTTCTTCCTCTCTGGTTCCATTCTAGACAGTCCTTCAAAGATTGTCTATTTGTCCATCCCTGGCTCTTTGTTTCCCATGCTTGTCGTGGTAGCCGATCTTCGTTCGCAGACATCCAAACCATCTTAGTTGGGACTGTTCTATTTGGGTCTGCAGCGATAGGATTTTAGGCCTTGACGGATATAGCACTACATGTAAATTACTTTAGAAATAACACATTACCGTGAAACTCTCGCATGTCACAATGCTAGTGGAATTCAACCATGACAACCATTCACTCCATTACCCACACACACCTTGGAACATACGTCATGTGTATCATAACAGTACCCCCTTCTCCAAATGAAAAACGCAGTTTTTCACGTCTGGAGATCAGGCAGGCACTACCATAGCAGTCATACTTTAACTCAAATACAAAATAGCTTATGTAAAACCTTCTACATAAAATGGGGTAAAGACATCCTAATCAGTATTTTAATAAATAAATCCATTAATAGTTTCATCCTGAAAAGATTACATTCATGAAAGCATCAAAAAATAATAACACTACTGTTGTACAATTAGTATTTAAAAAGAATAAATGTTTGAGACTAAAATTTAGTAATCAAAATACAAAACTGAAACGAAATTTGATTAAATACTATACAATCAACTTATAATAGATCCCAAAAAATCTCAGTTCATCTCTTCCATGATAGCATGAAGATATAACATTTTAGACATAAGCTGAATCAGCGGGTACGCCTGCAGCTGACCATAGATCATGTGCTATAAAGATACTTCTCAGAGATTGATCATCAGTCTGCAGGAATGCACTGCATTTCATTTGGCAACACATGCTTTCCTAAAGATAAGTAAATGAATGCAATTAGGCACAAATCAAATCGTTTGCCTCAAAAAAAAAATTAATCATGTAATGCCACATTAAATTACTCTTGCATGTTCATACTGCGCTACTTGGCATTCCAGTGGCGATGATTCGTACCTGTTCTCCAGTCTTCATGAACTGCAGCTTTTGAGACTCACTGCTGTGTCTATCACTTACAATATCATAATCATCTCATCCTGTAAGATGTTCTCTTGAACTTACCAATTTCAACGAGACTTTAATATCCATCAATCTTTTACCAAATCTAAACTATCTTTCTATACTTAATCAATCATCATTACAGAAAGATTAAAAAAGGATCTCTAGACAACATGAAATCATTAACAACTGCAGGAGATTATTGATATCGCACTTATCTGGTGGTAATGTTATGATTATATTGACTATTAATGACTTCATCGGGTTTTCAGATATTCTGTTACCATGACTTAACTTTCCCATCTGGGTCATAAGTAATGTCTTCAGATCTTATGGAACATCTATTCCCTTTGACACTAGACTATTCAGTATACCATCAACAGTCTCTAGCTCTGAAATATCAGAAATTGTTTGATGGACTTTTCTGCCCTGTTTATTCCTGCTACACCTAATCTCTTTACAGACTTTTGAAGAATCGTGACTTGATATGGAGGTCCCACTCTTCTTTTGATCAACTCTACCTGCCTTAAGGGATTTCCTACATGTGTTGCCTTTGTTTGCTCTAGTTGCAGTATATTTCTTACATGCCTGAGTTTGACTCCATGGCTTCATGATTTCACTGTCATTCTTCATAACTCTGTCATGATGTGATGATCTGATCTTATCACTTTTAGTAGTTTGGACATTCTGTCCACTAGCGTGCACCTAGCTAGCGTTAGACAGAAGATTGTTGTTCAGTACAAAATCGAGTAAACCTTCTACTCTTCTTCTAGATTCAGCCAATTCTAAATCTTTAAGTGCAATATCATTATTTTCTATCTTAATAATGTTATCAAGGTCTACAATTTTACTATCCTCTTCCATAGGTAATTCCTTAGAGGTAGTCACCTCATCCCGAGTCAAACTTTGTTTTGGTTGACCCTGAGGACATTTTCATTTTTTAATTTCAGTCTCACCTTCTGAAATTTTATTCTTAAAATCTGCCTCCAACATGGCTCTCTTCTTTGTTGCCAATTTCTTTAATCTTATTACATTTGCCTTTTTCATATCTGGCTGAAGAATAGCAAACTGAATTTTTAGACCACGAATTTGAGCAACCTGTTTCTAGGTGGTAGTCCGAAAGAATCAAAACATTCAAATGTTCCAAGGCCATTATAATATAGAGCGACCCAGTGGTCACCGAGTCGATAGCTGGGGTCAGTGTTGATGACGAAAGCAGCCGTCTTGGTCGGATCGATACGCAGAGGTAATTGGTCGCGAGCTAAAACTTTAACGACACCAGTTCATTTAACAAATATATCCGACAGGAAGATGGTTCGTATCTCGTCTGTATTCATCGTTTAAGTGGTGTAGTCTGTCAAAACTTGGCGCGATTTCCAGATTTCCAAGATCGAGTCTTGCTCGGCGTAGACGAGGACCTGTAATGGTTCGGGTGTGATCTCGGAGAATTTAAGTTCTATTGAGAAAGGTCCAGACTTGGCCATCTCGAACTGGTCACCGTCCTGTAGACTGGAGGTTATGTCAAATGCGTATAAGGCGTACCCATTCTTAAAATGTCTATATTCAAGATCGTTGCCGGCGTCTTTACCAATCAGCCCCATGGTTAGATTCGTGCCGAAGAAGGCTCTCACGTACTGGTTGTGCTCATAATCCATTGACAAAGGCTTGCCACTAACTGTTCTTCCATCCGCGCTGACATTTAAATATATCAGAACAAAAGTAGCGAAGTTAAAAGGGTTAGCCGTGTACGACCCGTTAAAAGCGGTCGAAGCAATTAGGCCAATCACTATCCGTGTCGGGGTTTGACTGAGAAATAGATTATCCTGCATGTGCGATAACATCCCTCTAGGGATAGAGACAGTTTTTAGCACAACTCGTTTCAAGGGGTACTTGGCATTACCTTGCAACAAGGCTTTCTCGTGCGCTAGAGAGACGGCGGGGTTTAATTTGGCTTTCCGGACAACCAAGGCCGCATAAGTTATAACTGATTTATAACCACCAGCGTGGTCGTGTTCCAGCACGTTGAACGCATCTTTAGATGGCGTTATTTTCACTTTAATGGTCACACCGTTTAACATATAGCGATCTTGCGCAAAAATATCTGAATGTAACCGACCCATCATATCGATGTCCTGAGAACCAGCCGTTATATTTCGACGCAGCCTTAGTCCGTTGTTATTATCGCCACTTGTTTCCGCAATAGAGTTTGGCGTGTCTTTGTAAAACGGAGCCGCTGTCATATGACCGCGCTTGGCTTCCTCCCCGTAATTCAACGTGTCTTCCATGTAAGCTCTATAAGGGTAGGTGTCCTCGCTGGGTGTAATCAACGTGTCGTTTAAGGAAACGTCGACTTGGGAGAAAAAATTATGCAGGTAATATTTGACCGGGGCCACATCCGCATCAGCTGGTAATGTGTCACCATTGACTAACGTGATTTTGGCGCGCACGTGCAGAAAAGTATTGAGCAAATCTAGATATTCTTCCCCGTTCCCCGATATTACAAATTCCACCGGGGCTTCGGGTGCTAAAGCGGCCAACGGATGTATCTTCACAAATTGACCCTCTTCTACGGCTGTCTGCGTTGGTGGCACGCTAATCAAATCTAGACCACTATGAAGACACTCGCACGAGCTGGGATGAATAAGCGACATCAAGCAAATATATCAGAGTACCGTCGCTTGTTCTTCTTGGAATGAGAAGGGCGAGCTCGGGTAGTTCATTTTATTCTTTTCGGCTCGCCAGGTGGGGCAGCTCTCCCTTTTCTCGTTCTTTTTCTTCTAATACCGCTACCCGAATGGTTAGTGGTGAGGTGGTCAACCACTCTCTGTAATATACGCTGACCCGATTCTTTGGCTCGTTCACGAAATGACTCGCAAACATTTCTTCCGGCTAACGCATCGCTCGCGACCTGTAGACGGTGCCAACCCCTTCTCTGAGTAAAGCTTTACCTCCAGATTTTAACCATGGGAGAACCATGTGCCAGAGCCCGCTGAAAAAACTCCCTAATCCATGCCCTCTTTGACTTCTGCCTCCGATAAAAACTGGCATCCCGTGTCCAGCGTGGTTGCAGTAAAACTCCTCGTACATTTTGGGGTTTTGTCGTATTGATACGTGTCTAACTATTTTTTCTTCTATTCGAAATCAAACCGTCTGTTAGTTCGGAAATGTAGATTCAACACCGAAGCTTACCGTGGTCATTAGTTAAAAGTATTTCCACGGTGTCAAATAAAAACGACTCCGAGGTACGTAGTGTGGTTTGTCGTAAATCCTAAAATCCGAAGCGGTAGTCCTGTCCACAATAGGGACAATCCGTAACAAAGAGCCAGAGGCATCCCCAACCGGTCTCGCCGCTACGAGGTCGCAGTACACGTATACATTTTTCATGTCGCTATCCATTTGTACTGCAGTCTCTCCTCGTAGTATTGGGTTGATGTCTGTTACGGTCGAAGCGGGCAAGCCTAACATGTGTTTCAACGTCTCGCTAATTCTAACTTCAACCCCCGGTTCATACAGATTCAAGGTGGCCTTATTATTGTTAAAATGGATTCTAACTCGGGCTTTTTCATTTTTATCCGTGCCTAACAGCAACCGAATCAACTCATCGATAAGCATGTCGGGTGAAGTGTATAGACCGGCGGGTAACGTGAGTATTATAGGTGTTTTTTCCCTAGTCTTTGTTTTGGAAGTAATGTATCCATACTTCATCCTCTAGCACGTTATAATAACTTTTGGGGAATTGAATCACAACCAAGCCAACCTCGTACTGTGAAGTCAATTCTATAGTTTTTGGCAATTTGACGAAAAAGTGACCGGCGTTATTGTTCGGGTATATTTTCATCGAGGCATTGCTCAGTAAAGTCAAGTAAAAACTCATCCTATCTTGGGGTTAGGTAACATGTAACCCAGACAACTGCTCATTAAGGTAATCCAAAATTTGCCGTCCGGTCCCTCGGCGTTGCTCCGACTCAGATTGAATAATGAGACACCGATGACGACATATATAACGATCATCTGACAGATGAAAACGATCTCTCGACGCGGGACTAGTTTCCCCAAAAAAGCCAGAACAAGGTTCTCGTGGCCTTGAGAGGAGGTGACCGCAAAACTGGGGTGCTCACTTCTTCTATCTCCCTCAGTCTCGATATCTCACTAGTTGTTTGGATAAAATCTAGCTGTTGAATGACGAGTTATAACCGAACTAAAATTTGACTAAATACTCTTTAACACACCTTTTACACCTCGCCGTTCTTGCAAAATGGACTCGATAAACTATTTTGCCACCGACCCGCTGCAGCCCTTCTTGGTAAAAATACCCTTTCAATTCCTCACCCGAATCATCTTTAAGGACGTACGTGACCGGTCTTGTCTGGTTTAGTCGGCTGACCGTAAACAGTTCTTCTGTCTACGCCGGCGTATAACCCTTTTTAAAAGTTTGTCTGGCTTGCGCGAGCCGCACGCGATCACCTGCTTTAAAATAAACTTTTCTTCCAGTGACAGCAGGAGTCGAATACAACGTATGCCACACCTCTTCTTGATTGATCGGGTTAACTTCCGACGCTGCCATCTTAATACTCCGATGATACGAATAATTGTAGTTGTGGATCAGTTGCTTTACCACGTCGACGTAGCGAAGACTGTTGGTTTTGGTAAAGTAACGCCACGTTTTTTCTTCGAGGGTTTGATTAAACCTCTCCACTATAGCTGCCTTGGTATCCTCATTCTCTGTAGTAAAGAAATGGACACCCTCTTCTTTTAGAAACTTTAAGAATGTTTTGTTGACGAACTCACTGCCTTTGTCTGTTTAAAAATTTATCGGTTTGCGACCGTTAAAAATTATCTTCACCGCTTCTACTAAGGCTTTCCCAGTTTCGTTTTTCAGAGGAACCGCCCATGCAAATTTACTAAACACATCGATACACGTCACCAGATAAGAAAACCCATCGTTGAATTTTCTTAAACCACGCAAGACTATTAGATCAGCCTGGAACTGTTGATCGACCCCACCCGAGATGGTCGCGCGTCTTTTAAATTTTCTACGCACTGGCTTGTGTAAGGTGTACGTATCCTGATGACCTAACCACTCTTCAATGTTTTTACGAGTAAATTTGGAACTACGTTGCAAGGCACCCACGCATCCATAAGAACCTGGTAGCGTCGGCTCGTAGTAATGTCATTTTAAAATCTTATTCACTTCTTTGGTCATGCTTCCCACTTTTGATTTTTAGTCTTTTTCCTTCTTCTGAGCGAATACGACGATGTTTCTTGCAATTTACTGTCAACCACCTTCTTTCGATTAGCCGGTGTGACTTGTTTGGTCGGGGACTAAAGAGTTTTGTCCGTGACCTCGTCTTTAAGAACAGTTGGTGAACTTGACTGGTCGGTAGCTTGTAATTGTGTTGGTTGTTTAATGTCCACGAGGCTTAGAGGCACGTAACTTTACTGCTCTAGTCGAGTCAAATAGCGCTGCTGTGTTCGCTGATATAATCTAGCTTTGTCACCCACCGGTAAATCTTCTCGCTCCAAGACTAGTTGCATTTGACTGTCCAATTCTCCTAGGTTATCTCTTAGAGCATCGGGGGTTCTGTAAGGCTTTTTGAGCCTCTAATAAAAGAGGGTCCATCAAAATCATTTTCTTGGCCATCTTTTTACACACCTAAGACATGTTTTAACACAGTTGGTAAAAGTGTCCACTATGCGCCAAAGAAACCACAGTTTTGTAAAAATTGTTTCCGTGTTTTGAGCGAAAATTTCTTTTGGGTGAGCGCTCTCGGGGTGTTTTTGAAGCGGCGCATACGCCTCTTCTGAGCGGGTGTCAGTGGAACATTACCTTTTAATACGTTGTGACAACATTCGCAGAGTGTTCCTACGAGGTCTTGTGACGCTGTTTTCAAAACAACCTTGATGGCTGGGGGTTTGGCACTGCCTAAAAACTTCAACATTTCGGCATGGCGTCTCACCTTTCCCCCCATTTCGTTATTTGGGGACGTAAACGACTTGTTGTTCGTGTGGAAATAAATGACTGCGCAATCTCAAAGCATCCGGTGTTGCCTGGCGTAGGTCGATTAGCAAATAACCGTGTGGGGCCGCCGTCGCGTCTTTAAAACTTTCTTGGACATAGGTAGTACGAGCTGGATACATCTGCTTGGCTAGATTAGTAATCTACGAAACATCTCGTGGATTTATGAAAAACACTATATAATGAGAATTCACGCTAATGGTTCTTTGTTCTTTGTTCTTGCCAACTAAATTTTGCACAATGTAGATCATGCTAATATTGCAATGGTAACTGCCTTTCGTGAATAGTTTAGGTTATTCTATCAACCGTCTCACTTATCAGATCATATATAACGAGCAGGCGTTTCTTTTCACCTGTCCACTGATCCATATCCGGCAGTCCTTCAATAAACTGAACACCCGTCATCGAATTATACATAGACTGCCACTCTCCATAACACCATATAATTTCGTCTGGGGTAGGGTCGACCATATCCCGGATATGTTTCAAGAACCGTTGAACAAAGACAGTTTTCCCACTACCGGTCGGTCCAGTTATCAGGGCTGTGAAAGGATGTAGCCACCTGGGGTCTATGGCTAGTAATGATAAATTACACTCACATGCAATTATTTTATTGTTTTCTACAATGTGAGACCCCCTGCGAACAGAGCAAAACACCCAAGACTGTTTTTTTTCAACAATGTGAGAATCCCTCTTGGTGTAACCCCCTATTGGTGTAAACCCAACCACGACCAAAAGTCTATTCAACATCACGAGAACCACTGCCCCGTTCCAAAAATCGTTACTCGAGTGAAGTTTTCGCCATTCATAACAAATATCACTCATACTCGACTGTTTTTGCAACATTAATCTGTCTCCATTTTTTGGATAAAGGCAACAGACCATAAAAATACAAAACAAATTATATTTTTAGTCTTCCATTTTTGCTTTTAAAGATAGCGTTTAATATACAGACACTTTTAATATACGTACACTATCATTTTTTTACAATAAAGTCTTACCCGTTTTTCAGTGAATGTATATTTTCATATACCGTCACACTAACAAACTTTGTCACGAACTAACAAAACTATAGTTCTGTTTAACATCTAGTTTTTGTGTCCCTCCTTTGTTCAAATTTCATTCTTAACACACAATTAACTGCCCAATGGGCTGATCACCCGTTGGCTTGTCACACCGATTACGGAAACAACGGCAGATGGATCTATTTGTTGTTGCCCTAAAGACGCCGCTAGGCGTGATGGGAAACTACAACAGAGAAAATCAATCTGCTGTTGCCCTTAAGACGCCACAAGGCGTGATGGCCTCTGACTGCTTGGTCGGTCTTTGGCTAAGGACGGAAGAAGAAGAAGAAGACACAATTAACTAATTTTCTTGCCTCACCTGAGACTCAAACCGACAAAATAATTATCGTAAGAAACTTCGCTTCATAGTTTTAACAACCACCTGAGACCTTGTTTTTGTGAAAGAGATGAGGCCAAAAGGTGAACGTAATTATATAATCGATATTACATTCGTTACTCACGAACGTAAAATGCGCGACAAAGCCACGCAAAAGATTGCGCGCATGACAGCTTGTATGTGAAATTATGGATTGCACGCGCGCCGCGCATGTGCGGTCCGTTGATGAGAGAATTCTGTTTTCTTATATACTCACAGAAATTCTTTAGACCCAGCAGTCAATAGACACCCACCAACAAAGACACACGTCTTCTGTGAAAGACCTAGAGGAACAAAGACCAGCCGTCTTTAGAAACACTCCTCTGAGACAGACCAGCCACATCAGCCAGACCAGCCACTTCAACCTTACCGTCAAACGTATGTTTATTCTTTTTATATCTGTGTTTGTGTTTTATATGTTCGATATTCGTGTCTGTCTGTTTCTATTTGTTTATTTTTTCATTAGGAAGTTTTCTTAAAAGTCAAAACATACCCTAAATTATTTTTTATTTCTCTAGCCAGATACACTAAAACTCGCAGTCATAAAAAATATAACCTAAATTATTTTTATTTTCTAAATATCATTACTTACTTAGTCGTTCCCCTTCTACCGTGAGGTGTAGAGGTTTGGAAGAGAGAGCGCCAGACTATTCTATCGGCTGTCTTCCTCCTGGCCTGGTTCCATTCTAGTCCTCGGTCCTTCAAAGATTGTCTAATGTCGTCCTCCCAGCGGACTCTGGGTCGTCCTCGGGGTCTGGATCCTTGGCTCTTTGTTTCCCATGCTTGTCGTGGTAGCCGATCTTCTCCCATTCTGCAGACATGTTCTAAATATCATACATATTTTTAAAAAAATATAAAGTCGGATTTTTTATATGTTTCTGTTTGTTTTTTATTTTCGTTAGGTAGTGTTGTTAAAATGAGGTATCTGAGAAAGGTGGTTGAAGTGACAAGAAGAGAATGGTCCGCAACCAGACCATACGTCAAGGCCTAAAATCACACCCGCTGGAGACCCAAATAGAACAGTCCCAACTAAGATGGTTTGGCCGTGTCTGCAGAGTGGGGGAGGATCGGCTGCCACGGCAGGCATGGAAAGCGGGGAGCCAGGGATCCAGACCTCCAGGGCGGCCCAGAGTCCGCTGGGAGGAAAGCATTGGACAGTCTTTGAAGGACCGAGGACTAGTGTGGAGCTGCGCCGGGAGGAGGACGGCTGATGGAGTGGTCTTGCGCTCTCTCTTCCAAACCTCTACACCTCACGGTAGAAGGGTAACGACTAAGGAAGTAAGTAAGTGTTAAAATGTAATCTTTTTAAAATCCTAAATTATTTCTTTATTTCGCTTGTTTTTATTCTCTATTAAACTAAAAAATATAAATTTTTATCTATGTGAATGTGTCTGTGTTTTTCCTTTTTTTCGGTATTCGTGTTCGTTTCTGTGTCTGTTTCCGTGTTTTGTTAAAAGTTAAAATATAACCTAATTTTGATTCTAAATATCATTTCTTTATTTTAGACCACACACTGCAGCATCACCTCTCTGTACTTACACAGACTCCATCAGGCACCACGTCAACCGCAACACCACCATCTGCAACAAGTCCATTCACATCAACCTCGGGTCCCTCTGCATCTACGTAGAATCCAGCTTCAACAAAAGGGCCCTACACAGCGGCTCACCGCTACTGACAGACACCACTATCAGGAACCACTACACCGGCTCATCCCTATCAGCAAACACCAGCAACAACTCCCCTCCTCGTTTCAACACATCAGCAGAAACCCCCCTCAACAATTCTCCCCACCCCGGCTGCAACAATTTCCTCATCATCAACTACAGTCCAGGACACCCCCTCCAGCAAACGCTCCATGCCTAGTCACCATGGGTCAAATAAAAAACCTCGCCTG
This sequence comes from Oreohelix idahoensis, assembly GCA_024509875.1. NCBI lineage: Eukaryota > Metazoa > Mollusca > Gastropoda > Stylommatophora > Oreohelicidae > Oreohelix > Oreohelix idahoensis. The sequence goes on along the minus strand of JAMPIV010003380.1, from coordinate 148,579 downwards.
TCCTCTTACCAAGACAGTTTACGAGACATACCGTCTGACGTTAGACAGATATACACAGACTACTGGTCAGACATAAACACGCACACCAACACATATTTGTCCACCTTCACATTTTTCACAGACCCGACAACATACAACCAATAAATTGGTATTCTCTGTTGACCCCCATATTTAAACAACAAACAAAACGCTTCAAAATTAACTACAGCCTCCATTCCATTCTACGCCATAGAGTAACCGACTATCTCCGCTTTTACCACGCATTACACAATAACGCGTTTGTCTTGGAAAACCCTCATTTTGTCAATAACATAAAAGATTTACACTCTTTTGTCTCACAATTAGACGACAGCGACGCTCTTACAAATGCACATTTAAACTGACCAAACACAAAATATTTCGTCGAGACAATCCCTGCCACCTCCTGTTACTTCTTTCACATCCAAGAACATCCTATCAGGTGTTGTTTACAGGATATCCCAACATACATTACCGACAATAAACACATTACAACACGACTCGAACTCAAAACCTTACACTGATAACTTTTGCTTTTTTAGATGTCTGGCCGTATTTAGTCGGATTCCCGTTACTGATGTTAGAAAAAACACACGCCGACACGTAAAACAGTGGCAAAGACAGCAGGTTATAGAGTCCCTCATCGATTTTCCCGGCGTGAATTTAACCCAAATTCCCTCCTTTGAAAAATGTTTTGAAATAAATATTGACATCTTCGAGTTTGGCGACGCATAAAACCTTTTTTCCCGAAACTCAGAGGTAGTGCTAGCTATAAAGAAACTTTGCGTCTTTTAATGTATGAATATCATTTTATGTATATAGCTGATATAGATAGGGCGAGCCATTCTTTTTCGTGTCCCAATAGCAGCAAGTTATGGAAGCTTTATAAGTTTATGGACAGACATGAGAAGACTTGTACCGGGGGTAAGCGGGTGGAAATATTTAAGGGTGGGGTTTATACTCCACCGGACACCATTTGGGAATCTATCGCCGCGCAGGGTATAGATGTCGATACAAAATTCGTATTTCCCTATCGGGCAAACTGATTATGAATGTTTTTTCGGTACCTCTGTAGGGACGAGGACCTGGTGGACAACCTATACAGCCAAGCACGTGCCTCTGTCGTGTTCGGTGGCTGTCAATGTCCCCGGGTTGTAAGAACTTGTTTGTTTTATCCCAACAGGCGATCCTCAATATAATGCTTGACCATCTGACCCGAATCGATGAGAGTGCTTACGCCATCTTACGTAAGAGAGGCCATATCGAGAAACTCGATGATTATTTGCGAGAGCTGCCCGTTTTCGGTTTCAACTCTGGGAAATACGACGTCAACGTTATAAAACCCTACCTTATAAAGTATTTTCTAGACCAAGACTTTAAATATTTAGTAAAAGCAAACAATAATTCTATGTGTATCGCTACCCCCCAGTTAAAGTTTTTAGATATCATCAATTACCTAGCCCCCGGCTTTAGTTATAGTAAGTATCTCGCGGACTATAAGGTGACATAAACTAAAGGTTTTTTCTGTTACAAGTACATCATCGATTTAGACAAATTAAAAGAAACGGCGCTACCACCCAACTCGGCCTTTATTTCTTCTCTAAAAAATTTCCAGTGCCGAGTACGCCGAATGTCAGAGGGTGTGGGTCGATAACCACATGGCCACGTTCCGCGATTTTCTGACGTGGTATAACAACAAGGACGTAGTGCCCTTCTTAATTGATTTAGACCAGCAAGTTAGTTTTTACGCAGATATGTTTAAAGACGCTTTTTCGGTGCACGGGGTAACATTAAAGTACTTATTTAAAACTCTCCCGCCAAATATATCTTTTTCTTTATGCTCTAAGCGGGAGCAAGATTTACACCACACTCTGAGACAAAACATAGTTGGGGGTCCATCAATAATCTTTCACAGGTTCCATGAAAAAGACAAAACGCGCATTAGAGGTGGCAAAGTGGTGCAGTGCCTTAAAGGTTATGACGCCAACGCTCTTTATTTGTGGGCGCTAATGCAAAAAATGTACACTGATTTTCCCGTTAAAAGAAACAGGAAAGATGGTTTCAGGTATCACAAGGTCAATAAATACACCGTGCAGTGTCGCGACTGGTTGACTTTGGTCTCGTTCAAAAATACAGTGTCTTTAAAAACCCAGTTCAACGGGCGTGAAATGTCTTTGGGGCATAGGCGCATTAGGGTAGATGGTTGGGACAAAGAGTCTCGCACAGTCTACCAGTTTAAAGCTGTCTGTTCCACGGACATCCTAACTGCCCACTAACCACCGGTAGAGACATTAATCCCGTCAATAAGAAACCCTTGACTGAGTTGTACGAAAAGACGCGGGAAATTGGCGCTTATTTAACGAACGAGTGTGATGTCACCCTGGTAGAAATGTGGGAATGTGAATGGCAAATAAGTGTAAGTACTCGCTAACGGAACAACTGATTCTAGGTTCTGTGATAGACGAGACCTTGTTTGGCTTAGTCGAATGTGACATTCGAGTCACCGATAACTTGAAAGAGCATTTTTTGAAATGACGCCCATTTTCAAAAATGTTGACGTCACGAGAGATGATATTGGAGCTTTCATGCGCGAATACGCAGAAAAAATAAACTCCTGACTACCCCCAGAAGGACGTAGATCGCAAGCTACGTGGGTGAAAAAATTATCTTGGTGACACCTCTGCTTCGTTGGTACCTGTCCAAGGGTTTAGAAGTCACATGTATATACCAGGTGATTGAGTATACCCCTGCGACATGTTTCAAGCAGTTTGGGGATACTGTCTCCGACGCGCGTCGACAGGGAGATATAGATGATATTTACACCATAACGAGCGAGACTATGAAGTTGTTAGGGAACGCTGCTTATGGCAAAACCCTGACCAATAAAGCGGATCATGTAGAGGTCTCGTACACGGCGGGGGAGGGGACGTCTAAATTAATAAACTTCCCCCGGTTTAGAAAGATGAGTTTAGTGACGGATGTCATTTTTGATGTAGAGATGGTTAAAAAGAAAATTAGTTGGGACCTACCAGCGCAGATACATTTTTTCGTCTATCAGTACGCTAAATTGAGAATGTTAGAATTTTATTACGACTGTCTAGATAGATTTTCAGATAGAGCAGACTTTCAGTTATGTGAGACTAATACAGATTGTCTTTACTTGGCCCATAGCACGAATAACCTAGCCGACGTCGTTAAGCCGGGTATGCGACAAGAATTGTATAGCGACTACGACCGATGGTTCCACCCCGAAGTGTGTCTCGAACATAGATCCGAATTCATAGATAGTGAGGGTAAAACGCGACTGGTTTGTCAGAAATGTCGAGACCAAAAATTATTTGACAAACGGACACTGGTTCTTTTTAAATTAGAATACGAGGGCAGTGGGATGATTTCCCTTTGTAGCAAAACGTACCACGGTTTTGGCGATTACGACAAAACTACGACTAAAGGCCTGATCAAAGAAAACTACACCATAGACAAAAACACCTTTTTAGAAGTCCTCAACACGCAAAAAGCACAGGGTGGGAAAAATGTAGAGTTCAGAACACGCAGCTCCGC
>JAMPIV010003380.1:0-142500 GCA_024509875.1 Oreohelix idahoensis | reverse complement strand
ACACAACAGACAAAACGCTTCAAGATTAACTTCAGTCACCACGTAGTTTTGAGAGACAGAGAAACAAACCAATTACGCTTATTTCATGCCTCACATTATAACGGGGTCGTGTTAGAACACCCTCACTTAGTCAAAAATCTTACAGATTTCAAATCTTTTCTCTCACAGTTACAAGACACCGACATTATCACACATGCACAATTAAACAGACCCAATACAAAATATTATGTTGAAGCAATCCCGGCCACATCCTTCTATCTATATCATATTCAAGACCACTCAATCGCTTGAACAAACACCACAACAAAATAGACAAACACCCTTTCTTAGAAGTCCTCAATACGCAACAAGCACAGGGTGGGAAAAAATATCGGGTTCAGAGCACACAAATCCTCCATCTACACCTACTTACAACACCGCAACGCCCTGTCTTACTTTTACATCGAACTACAGGTACACCCCGACAACGTCACCACATCACCCCTCAACATTTAAACTATCTGTACACACAGATACCTACAGGTATATACAACACACACCTCTATTTCTTACGACGTGACGACTCCCCTCAAGGTCTGGCCTGCAGCTGTGATATTTTTATTGTAAATATTGTATATTTTGAACATACATCCTTCCTATATAATTCATCTATGTATTATTGTACATTCATTTGTGAAAATATCAATGTTTAATAATGTTACCATATACAAACCGTCCTTCCTGTATAATTATTGTACATTCATTTGATAAAAAATTACTGCACAATGTATTATGTTAAAAAATACTATATATTACCATATACGTTTGATACTACAAAAACACTATTGAATATAAAATAAAAACTATATTAACTAAAACACGTTTTTGTTACCTATATCGTCCGTTGTATGTCTAAATATATCGTCTAAATGTTCGTATATCTGTTGTAAAATATCGTCTTCTTATTATCTAAGTCTATCATCTAACTGTTCGTATAACTGTTGTAAAATATGTCTATATGTAAAATAAACAATACACAGCAATACCGTGACGCACCTTCGATGGTAGACCTAGTACAGGACTCTAACACTTCACTCCCATATATATATATTGTATATACAACAATTAAAATACACGCACACAAAAACCCATACCCCAACACACCCCACGATTCAACAGCCCCTCAAACTACAACACACAATTAAGACACCTACAACCAAACACTCTACCGGTACAATACATCACACACACAAAATCCACCCTAACCCAACCCGCCAGCTACATCGTCACCCACGCCAGCACAAAAAAGGCACTTCAAAAACCCTCTTAGTAACCCAACATTATCGATTTTTTATATTTTTTATACATATATTGTATGTATACATGTATAAACAAACACATCAATACACTACCAACACAATACTTCACACAAAAATCCACCCTAACCCACCCCGCCAGCTACCCCTACAACATACATCGTCACCCACGCCAACACAAAAAAGGCACTACAAAAACCCTCTTAGTAACTCAACATTATCGATTTTTTATATTTTTTATACATATATTGTATGTATACATGTATAAACAAACACACCAATACACTACCAACACAATACTTAAAACAAAAATCCACCCTAACCCACCCCACCAGCTACACCTACAACATACATCATCACCCACGCCAACACAAAAAAGGCACTTCAAAAAACCTGTTAGTAACCTACTAATTATCGATTTTTTAAATTTTCCGTCATTATCGATTTTTTATATTTTTTATATGTATTGTATACATGTATAAACAATACCATTATCGAACTAATATATTACTATATAAAAAGTCATACGTCTGATCGTCAGAGGAAGCCCCGCCGCTAAAATATATCGCTATATAAAAAGTCATGCGCCGCCGCCTGAAACCGCCTCGTTTTGCGCATTGTATACTACTCACACTTGCAAAAATAAATAAATACACACATTTAGTACGCAACTATGCTACAATAAACGCACGACGTGACGACTATAGACAACAAGCTCACGGTCCTTTACACGATTAGCTCTTTTCAGGGCTTACAACAATGCTAACAAATAAATTTAAAAAAAATAAAAAAAAACGACTGAGATAACAGTCTAGCGGTCAAAACGTAATAGCAATTAGAAAAAAATACGCCTATTATAAGCGAAAGATCACACATCTGGTCAGATTGGACGGGACATCGGAAATAAAGTAAAAAGATACTTAACCACGTAATGCTGTAAGCAGCGGCTGAGTCCGTCACTAGAGCGACAAAGAAATATTACAAACACATCTGGACTGTATAACTACAACGCCTTGAGGATGAAGTAATAAATGATAGAAACACTGGAGCGAGGGAAGAAACAATTGACACTTGTCGCGGACGACATTAAAATTTTACATAATTATCTCCCCGTCATCAATGACAAGTTAGGGTAGGTAGCTTGTTTGCTTTCCAAGGGAAACAATTAGGTAATGAACAAAATATCAGACTGAATAGAAGACGTTCATATTTTGTAATTTTTATATATTTATTATAAACAATTGCATTAGATTTAACATTTTGTTTCAGGGACAATATTTGCTATTTTCCTTTTTTTAAATTTTCTTTTTTTTCTATGCACATTGTCAAAAGAATTTAAAAGATTTTCAACTTAATGCACATTTTAAAGTATTGAGCACTTAGCTGTTCTACCACTCTCAGTGATAATGTAATTTGTGTTTTCGTTATCCAGTCGTAAATGTGCACAATAATATTACTTAGACCTAATATAACCATGTGCCCGGCACAAAAGATCAGTATAGTGACACTTACGTGTCATTAGATCTTTAGTGTGAAAACACACAGGATCATTCGTGACACTTGTTTGTCATTGGGTCTTTTTGTGTTGGGACATGCGTTTGTGTTGGGCGTGTTCCCACGTGACTCATGCGAGGGGGAAAAAAAAGGCACAATTAAATGTTTCATCAGCAGTAACTAGTGCTGTTCATTAATCAGAAAATTGACTTTTTTGTATTTCTATCATTAGTTTTCTGCTTCTGTGTCATTAATAAAAGAAAAACACTTTTTTTTATATTGCTTCGTATTTATGGTCAAGGGTTATCTCTTAACGAGGAGTTTGGATTTGCTTAAACCAAATAAATAAATCAGTAAATAAATAAAGACAAAACAGAATACTGGGATGTGACTGTGTCTAATGGCTAGAATTCTTGCTAACCGTGGCTAGTTGATCAGTATCAAAATCTTAAACAAAAAATACGTCATTACATTTCAGTCATATTATTTGGTTCGGTATTTGCAACGTTTCAAACCAGGGCATCTAATTTAAATATTAACCATGTGCCTGGATCAGTCGGTTATATCAGTAGGCAATTTTGTAATGTGTGATATATTTCCTGATTATATAGAGTTTTGTAATGTCAGATATATTAATTGATTATGTAAGAGTTATGAAAAGGGAGATATATTCCCTGATTATGTAAGAGTTATGTAATATGTCATATATTTCATGATTATGTAAGAATTAAGTAATGTGTGATATATTTCCTGATTATGTAAGAGTTATGTAATGTGTGATATATTTCCTGATTGTATAAGAGTTATGTAATGTGTGATATATTTCCTCATTATGTAAGAGTTATGTAATGTGAGATATATTTCATGATTGGGTAAGAGTTATGTAATGTCTTATATATTTACTGATTATGTTAGAGTTAAGTAGTGTGTGATATATTTCCTAATTATGTAAGAGTTAAATAATGTGTGATATATTTCCTGATTATGTAACAGTTAAGTAATGTGTGATATATTTCCTGATTATGTAAGAGTTAAGTAATGTGTGATATATTTCCTGATTACGTAAGAGTAAAGTAATGTGTGATATATTTCCTGATTATGTAAGAGTAAAGTAATGTGTGATATATTTCCTTGATTATGTAATAGTTATGTAATGTTTGATATATTTCCGGATTATGTAAGAGTTAAGTAATGTGTGATATATTTTCTGATTATGTAAGAGTTATGTAATGTGTGATATATTTCCTGATTATGTAAGAGTTATTTAATGTGTGATATGTTTCTTGATTATGTAAGAGATATGTATTCATGTTAATAAAGCGCCCTATGGAGTATAGATCCACAACTACAGCTGGTCACCATGGAGACATCCTACATTAAAACGTGCATGTGATCTTCCAGTGGTGGTTTCTGTACCAGTTAAATAAACATGATGTGGTTGCCAGCCACATGTATGTGTGGCCGTGCATTGCTGATGATGTTGTATAGTGGTTGGTATCACTACCTCAACAGTAGGCAGGCCTTGGTTGATGGTATCAAAGTCATTTCTTACTGATGCAAAACAACAACAGTTCACGCAGACAGCTGACGATTGATATCAACACTGGGTGAGTAACTTGACTCAGACAGCTGACGATTGATATCAACAATGGATGACTAACTTGTCTCAGACAGCTGACGATTGATATCAACACTAGATGAGTAACTTGACTCAGACAGCTGACGATTGATATCAACACTGGATGAGTAACTTGACTCAGACAGCTGACGATTGATATCAACATTGGATGACTAACTTGACTCAGACAGCTGACGATTGATGTCAACACTAGATGAGCAACTTGACTCAGACAGCTGATGATTGATATCAACACTAAATGAGTAACTTGACTCAGACAGCTGATGATTGATATCAACACTAGATGAGTAACTTGACTCCGACAGCTGACGATTGATATCAACACTAGATGAGTAACTTGACTCAGACAGCTGACGATTGATATCAACACTAAATGAGTAACTTGACTCCGACAGCTGACGATTGATATCAACACTAGATGAGTAACTTGACCCCGACAACAGTGCAAAATATGATGAAGTTTATTTACGTGTAACGTGGCTGGTGTGAAATAATGAGTCCAAACTTTCGTTGAGGTTGGTCAACCTTGTACTGCATAAATTTAAACTCAATTATTTTCTCAATGTCTTGCTCTCTCTTTCTTTCTTACTGCCTCAGTGTTTACTAGCTGTCTCTAGATGTTAGGGCGTTCACGACTGGAAAACGACTACTGCTGTCGAGATTTATCCCTCTTCTAAACTCTCATTTAAGGGACATTCAACTGTCACTCAAACATTTTGATTCTAATTCTTTTGTCTCTGTCTCTTATTTTTTTTCTCTGTGCTCTGCTTAGCGTGTCTTCGTAAAGACTAGCGTTACCACCAGGGGTGATAATTTCATATTAGGGGTAGCTTTCATAGGTACTTTATATTTAAATGAAAAGGTTAACGATACAGATAGAGTATGTTTACCAATACATCTCCACTGAATGAAAAGTGTTCACAATATAAATTGAATATGCTTTCATTTATGTTTACACTGATTGACAAGTTTGAAACTTCAATTACTTTAAAATGAATATTTTCACATAGACATTTACACTGGTTTAATGCTTGAAAACGTACATTAATTTTAAAGTTATTTCGATTTTGACTGTTGAAAAACTGTAAAGCTAGATACAATGACAAATTGTTTTTGGTAGACCACAGTCTCGTTGGAACAGTAGAAGCAGATTTGTCCATGCTAAAGTGTGTCCAGCCCTGGTCGTTGGTGCTTTATTGACCAGGTGTTGTGGGACAACTTTAAACATATTCAAGTTGACGTCTGAAAGTTACTTGTATAATCAGCCATAGCAGTCACATGGTCCTTTTATTGTGTAGGATTCATAATATTCTCTCCGTAATTTAAAAAAAAGTGTCACTTTTGTTAATCACTATATTGTGTTTAGTAATGGGTGACATCCGCACACTGTAATTCCCATTTATAGTTTCCTCCTGCCATCGTCCGCAAACCTTGTGACATAGGGAAAGTCTTAACATGCTCAGAGCCTCCTGTGCCATGAAAGACAGACACTTGAACAAGTGCTCTCGTCTTGGAAGGTGTCATTAGACCTTGAGCGATGCACATTGCGCCACAACAGAGTACTAAATGAGCTGACTGCTACAATAGACCTGGCAAAGGTGAAGACGAACAGCGTTTGTCAAGTCAGACCGAGTACCACAAATACATAATTTCTGAGAGTAGGAAAACAGCAAATCTCAAGCCAAGTAAACCAAGTAGCAGTTTACATTCTATTCTTGACTGGGCAAATGACTGGGAGCTGGCTAAGGGCATATCCAGAGAGTATAAGAAGATCTTGAAGACGTCCAGATATAGTGCTGCATTCTTCGTCATCGCTCAGATAATAATGATTGAGCTGACCGTGCCACTTGAATCCAGATTGGAGAAGCAACACTCGTTCAACGTGTCCAAGTATAATGACCTGGTCAAGGACTTGTGACACTACGGGTTCACTGCAAGTGTCATTACTGTTGAAGTAGGTGCGAGAGGTCTCGTGGCTGCCTCAGTGTATGATCTGGTCATGGACTTGTGACACTACGGGTTCACTGCAAGTGTCATTACTGTTGAAGTAGGTGCGAGAGGTCTCGTGGCTGCCTCAGTGTATGATCAATGAAGCTGCGGAAAGGGCATCGTGCTGGATGTGGAACAATCGCAGAGGGCTATGGAACTTGGGAGAGTAATTTGTTTTCAACATAGGGGTTATTTTCGCAATTGTCTCCAGCTGGCAGAAAACAGGAATGAAGTTGAAAGCTGCAACCAAGGTGGAGTGGGTGCAATTTTCTGCAAAGTATAACAGAAGGTCATGACCCAAGTGAGGCCCCCTTCCCCCCCCCCCCTTCTTACAGTGTAAAGTAGATTAAGGGGCCAAAAACCTGATCGACACGAGGCCACTTCTGATGATCAAATTGCCTCCAGTTGGATCGCTCTGTACATAGTTTCATATAGTTTCATTGTGTCTTATTTCTGGTAACACAAAAAGTGTTCACTTGATGCACATGTCGGTGTCGTAAACACTTATCTCCTTGCTACACTCTCACCTCCAATCACAACTAGAAAACTAACTATAACTAATTACTAGGAAGGTAACCAGCAATAATAAAACTAACACATGAAGAGTGGGATCGAAATCAGCTTAAAAATAAAATTGGACAGGAAGAAAACCTGTACAGTTGGCACAGTACAGAAGGGCTTGACACGTGATAACTGAAGGATGTTACACAGGATGAGATAGGATGAAGATTGTGACAACAGACACAATAAAAGCAGAAAAGATTAACATTTCACCCTGGCTGTCTATATTTACACATCGCTATATATTTATGGTAGTATGCTATCAGATCTGATATGTCAAAGACTAAGATCCCACATGGTCAACAACGGTGGTCCCATATGGCTCGCTAGAATAGCCAAGATGTCCGATGACCTAAGAGATATTTGATAAGTACACATGTAAGATTGACGTAAATGCGCGTTTGTTTAATAGACAACACCGTACCAGACATGACGCGTGGAGTAACTTACTAAAAGGCACAAAAACCTCAAAAAATAACACAACGCCAACCAAAGTAAAAAAAACACAATCTGGAGGAATAATACAGAATAATGCTAACATGTGACTGGACACGTGATCTTGTACCATTAAATGTTACAGAATACATCACTACAAGAGCACATGTATGTTTTCGTGTAGGCTGTTTACAGGAGACCTGCTGTGTTGGTGGATTCATGTCCCATAGGGAGATTTAGGGGAATAAATGAATCCATCATTCATACTCAGGAAATATATCACACTTTACAAAAACGCATACTGATATAACCGACAGATCCAGGAACATGCATGTAAGAATCATACATAATCAGGATACATATCACACTTTGAAAAAACACGTACTGATATAACCGACAGATCCAGGTATATTGTTAATGGTTGAAAATGACGCGCTGTTTTGAAAATAAGCGACCACCGAAAAATAGTAATAAAAAGAAATTAATGACATCTTCTTTGTTAACGTTTTTGATCCCGTTTGTCACGGATTGAGAACGAAGTTATAAAAGTCCGTTTGCTGGTGCCTTTTTTTTAAACAAGAAATTAACTCTAGGTCAGTCCAGTCGCCGTGGTATCCGTCACTTTTTGGTGATGAGTACACTTCTCTACATGACGCATCCAATGCAGGCGGTCAGTGTTGATGCTGTTTTCTCACACTAGCGGCGTAGTAACGTTAGTACTTCAGACCGTCTGATAGCTTGTAACAACGAACTTTTCTGAAAAAAATAGAAAGGTCAAATGCTACTGCAAAGTACACTGAGTTGGAAGTTTAATAGCCGCATTGTTTTGCTGTCCACCCACCAATGTTAATCTCTCAGAAGAATTAAATTCTTGAGTACACAGCGTAGCTCAAGGAAGATGATTAAAAATCAGCAGTACTCTTCTGGGTATTAAGCTGAGAAAATGTGTCTGGACAGCGTGAATAATGGCGAGTCTTAATTACAATTAACAAAGTACATAGATATCTCAAAACGGAACTATACACTTCAGGCACATGTGATGTAATCATCACATATTACTGCTCCATTTGGAGTCTGGGGTCACCTCTGCTGTCGGGTTTCCGCACTACTAGCAAGAAACAATCACCATTGCTTGCTGTAGTGGTTCATAAATAAACTATATATATATATATATATATATATATATATATAAATATACTATATATATATATATATATATATATATATATATATATATATATATATATATATATATATATATATATATATATATCCACTTAGCAAGAAACAGTTCAAATTCAAATTTGTAAAATAAATGTTACATTTACTCCAATTGGGTTATACAATCCCCTCGCACAGGTTAGAATGGACGCAAGCAATTTAGGTTATATGCTTTCGAATCACTTGGTCTGGAAATTGTATAATTCATCTTATGACGGGTGTTCTGTGAGTCTCTTGGTCTGGGAAATGTTAGTAATCCTCTTATGACGGGTGTTCTGCGAATCACGTGATCTGGAAATATTTTCTCTAATGACGGGTGATTGCATTCCTTAGGTTTCTAGTCTTAATACTTAAATCCGGGTCCCTTGAGTTCACAGTCTGATATTTAAATATGCGGGTTTACTTGTAAGTTCCAAAGCTGCCCCAATACTCGATCTGTCACTTATTATTATGCAATTCTAAGTCCAATGTCTCACTGGCTCCTAGGAGATGCTAATTTGACGATGCAATGTAGTTTGATCTGTGTCTCTGATTTCGTTAGATTATATCTCTCATTCTCGGTTCAAATCTCAGATTGTAATTCCCGGCAAACTTGCCAATGAGAACCAAAGTATATTCCAGCTTCTCAAATCAAACCAATGATAAGCTGTTTAATACTATCTTAGTAGTGGTGTCTAAATTCATAATCTCCCCCCGCGTGTTTTAAAATATTACATTTTAAAAATCCTTCACGTTTCTTCTTTCTAAGGATGTAATACTTCCGCTTGCGTATTGTGCAAAACTCATAATTACCATCTGTGCACTCATATGATGTCCAGATGCTACCTTCTAATAGTTTCTTCCCCAGACAGATTATCGGCAATATTGATACCGAGATGGCTCAGATGAAACGATTATCTAATGATCACCGGTGTTTTCGCCCGTCCCCCAGTCGTCTTCCTTAGATAGCAATCTGGCTTTCTGTGCGTATTTGTGCGATACCACGTTTGCACAAACAACCGACGTCTCTTTAAAGGTGGCAAGACTGACTTACGTGATAACCGTATTACCACTGACCTGGTCTAATTAACCTGGTATTGTTACGGTTCACCTGGCGGAATGTAAATGCGACTGAGGTGCGGTCACAGCAAAAGAATGTAAGGGCAATAAATATGTCACATAATAGGACGATGAGTGAGAAAAATGAAGAAAGGAAGTGCTATTGCCGGAGTGGATGAGAGTTATAACGAGTGCACAACTGATTTCATCACACCGATCACTTTGCATCGGGTAACAAGCATCTAGCCACTTGGACAGTATCACATCCCAGAATTGAGCTGCTTTTGTTTAAATTTTCATTTATTTTTTAGGCTGCATCAAACTCCTCATGAACTCAACCACAAGTGCGAACGAATATGGGAACACAATTTTGTTTCTGCTTTATATATAAAAGTAAAGCAGACAATTATTTTAGAGAAAAACAAATGAGGCATTTGTATGTAGTCTTAGTACATTTTATTTTACTTTTTTCTCTTAAAAATAAGCTAGGTCATTTCTATTGTTCTCCAGTGAGATTGTTTTGTGAAGCTAGAATGTGGAGGGCCATGTTGGTTATCACGGATTGCCCCCACTGCTTCGCAGTAACGGTCTAACAGTGGCTAAAACTCAAGAGTATCTAAATGGGTCATCAAAGAGGCTACCTTCTCCCAAGATTACTCTTGGCAGAGATGTAGATAGAAGAGTAATGACGCTTCTCCCTTAGGGGAGGCTATACAAGATAATTCAGAAGACAAGAACAATGATGCTTAGCGCTGAACATGTGTTAACCTATATCTGTCCGGCGCCTTTTGTGAAGGATTTAAGCAACGGTATTTAGCCCGTATGCATATATATATATATATATATATATATATATATATATATATATATATATATATATATATATATATATATATATATATATATATATATATATATATATATATTCTTGGTGATGAGGGCACTTCTCACAACTTGTCCGATTTAGGCTTTTGGTGTGGATTCCCTGCTTTTCACTCACAACTAGCTTCTTTGTTCCACGCAACTTTTAGACAACATAGAAAAACAAATGCCTCTGTTAAGTACATTTGTGGGTTGCCAATTAACAGGCGCATTCTTGCTGTCCACCCATCAATGTTAATCTCTCAGAAGAATTAAATCCTTGAGTACACAGTGTAGCTCAGGAAAGATGATTAAAATTCACCAATATTCTTCTTGCTATTAAACTTGTAACATGTGTCTGGACGAAGCGAATAATGCTTTGTGCATGAACTAGCATTAACAAGTTACATGTATCTCACAAAATGGTATGTTACACTTGAGACACATATGATATAATCAATACTCATCACGGCTCCAGTCGGAGTCTGGGGTCGCCTCTGCTGTCGGATATTCCCGCACGACTAACAAGAAGACATCACTAGCGCTTGCGGTAGTGGTTTATGATTATACTATTTTCATATGTTGAGGTTGCCAGCTTCATATGTATATAGACTAAGCAAGAAACATTTCAAATTCACATTTGTAAAAGAAATGGTTACACTTACCTCAATTGGGTTATACACAATCTCCTCGCACAGTTTAGAATTGACACGATCAATATAGGTTATATGCTCTCAAATCACTTGGTGTGGAAATTTTGAATCCCTTTTATGACGGGTCAATCTACGAAACACTTGGTCTGGAAGAGTTTCACCTATGACGGGTGATCCAATTCCTTTCGTATCCAGTCCTAATATTTAAAATCCTGGTCCCATACGTTTTTAAGAGTTTGTATTTATAAAGGCGTGCTTGCTTTTTAAGGTTTTAAGTTTCCCAAATACTTTGATCTGTCACTTATAATATAGGAATTCTAAGTCCGATGTCTCACTGGCTTCGGCGAGTTGTTCGCGTGACGATGCGATGCAGTCTCTGAGTTCTGTGTCTCTGATTTCGCTATATTGTATCTCCCACTTCTCAGTTCAAATCTCAGATTGTGTTTCCGTCGATATTTCCAATGAAATTCATTGTTTATTCAGGCCCTCAAATCAAACCAACCGAATTACTTTAGCACTGGGTTGGGGTACCTAATTTCAAAATATCCCTCACGTGTTGTAAAATATCACATTTAATATTCCAACGCGTTACCGCTTTCAAATCATGCGGTAATATTTCCGCCGGCATCTTTATGCAACTTCACTCACAAATATGTGAACAATTCTGGCTAATGCCTTCCGCCAATATTGACTACTCAGACAGACAGTGCCAGCGGATGTAATAATCTAATTATAACCTGTTAGTGTGTATCACCCAGACGGATTTCTCAGGCATAAAATCTGGCCTTCCTTTATGTCGATCGGGCAAGACCGTGCTTACTCAGGTGGTCAGACTCATTCAGTGGATAAGCTGAGGTCAGTAATGACCCTGGCAGAACGTAACCAGTTTGAGATCTTCTTGAGAGCACAATGTAAAAGATAAAGATAGTCTCATAGCAGATACTTCCGTAGTGGAGTGGAGTCTTATAGACGTGATGTCACTAGGTCCAGCATAAGGGGCACAATAATGAATGAAAAGATCAACAATTATGCCAAATAAAACCGGTTAAATGGGGGAAAGTGAAAAATGAACCAAAAAAGTGATATTGCCGGAGTGGCTAAAGGTATGAGAGAGCCACCAAAAGAACACGTACAAACGTTTTGTCACTCTGGTAAAAAGTTATACAAAAATATGAATGCACTGGTGGTCTCCTTTTTTATATCTGAGACTCAACGTGATCCCGACTGCCTGAATTTTGCACGTGATCCCGACTGCCTGAATGTGGCACGTGTATAGAAAATTAAAATCCAACTTCGGCCATTTAAATATTTATCACTGGTGGTCTCCTTGATTATATCTGAGACTCAACGTGATCCCGACTGCCTGAATTTTGCACGTGATCCCGACTGCCTGAATATGACACGTATATAGGAAATTAAAATCTGACATCGGCCATTTAAATATTTGTCACTGGTGGTCTCCTTGAATATATCTGAGACTCAACGTGATCTCGACTGCCTGAATGTGGCACGTGATCCCGACTGCCTGAATTTTGCACGTGATCCCGACTGCCTGAATGTGACACGTGTATAGGAAATTAAAATCTGACATCGACCATTTAAAAATTTATCACTCGGTGGTTCATGGTTCGATTCCCAGTTGAGGTGGGATTTGTTTAGATCGCAAACGGCTCCGGGGTCGACCCAGCCTCATGAATTGGGTACCATAGAAACTCTGCGAAGGTTAAGGCGGCCGGCGTTATGCTGACCACATCACCACTAGTGTGCTGATGGTCGTGAAAATATGGGCCTAACATCATATTCCCAATATGCCTCAATGGTCGTGTAAATGGGATCCTTTACCTTTGTTTTAGGGATTGAGTCTTGTCTGTTTTTAACGTCTGCTGATCAAGTTACTTCAAATGAGTTTTGTTTTTGGCATAGATTTGTTTCACTGTTGTAATAAATTCACTAGTTCATATCTCTGCCTGTATTCTTTTATTTCGATAACATATTGATCACGCACGTTATGGTCAGTTGTAATTTAAGTTCTTTAGTGATATTAGATCAACATGTTTTATCTATACGATCTTATAGTGTGAGTGTGCTCCTAGCTGTAAATACAAACACACTAAAATTTATGGGGATGCTCCAAAAACAGTGTTCTGTTTTATCCAAAAGTTCTAGTCTACATTTGCTCAAGTCAACATCATCATGTTCCTAGCTGTAAATACAAACACACTAAAATTTATGGAGATGCTCCAAAAACAGTGTTCTGTTTTATCCAAAAGTTAAAGTCTACATTTGCTCAAGTCAACATCATCATGTTCCTAGCTGTAAATACAAACACACTAAAATTTATGGAGATGCTCCAAAAACAGTGTTCTGTTTTATCCAAAAGTTAAAGTCTACATTTGCTCAAGTCAACATCATCATGTTCTGTTTTAACCAAAAGTTAAAGTCTACATTTGCTCAAGTCAACATCATCATGTTCTGTTTTATCCAAAAGTTAAAGTCAACATTTACTCAAGTCAACATCATCATTTACCTTTTCTGGAGCATGGGACCACCATTACACCTGAGCTGCAGAAAGAAGCAATCATTATAACATTCATGTGGTGTTGAACTGGTGTTTTAAGAGTTGTTTCAATGATGAGGTTGTCATCCTCAAGGACAACCATATACAAGCAGCCACTTACGACATGCTAAGACAACTTTAGTTCCATTGCATCTTTGTATCGTCAGAGACTTCCGGGAATTACACGATAACCACAAGCTCGTGACGATGACGAAATAACAAGTATGAAGATGTGAAAACTTGATCAATTTTATCCAGAATTTGTTACGTTACAGACTTTAATGAAGTGAGTTGATTCACCAAAACAATAATTTGTTATTTACTCAAGTTATCTCCCTTGTTCATGATACAAATGATTTGTCCAGAGGTGTAGAAAATGTGCTCACAGAAATATCTTTGTTATTTATAGTTTCATTAAATCTTACTTATCGTGGCCACAACAGATTGAAATAATATTATTCAACAAATTAAAGATGAACGTCTGTTGCCAAGACGCTGTACCTATGATGAACAGAGGAAGGACATATGGCCGTCACCAGTAACATTCCAGGACAAAATGTGTGGAGATAACAACAACCTTAAGCTCACCACTGCTTTCTTTAAACATATTCAAGGTGACGTCTGAAAGTGTACAAACAAGAGGTATATACACAAAATAACGGGTCATTACGTAAGAGACTCACTGACACACACGATATAGGTATATAGATAAATATCTAGCATTCTCCATTTGTATCTCTATGAGAAGTAACTTTCAGCCAAAGGGAAACAATTTTTAGTAATACATTCACTGCAAGAATTTCGTTTCGCTGTAATTATTTTCAAATAATCTTTAAAACTGTGTGACAAGAAAATCAATACTAGATTAGAAGTTAGGAAATGAGGTAAATTTAATAAAATTTAAAAAAAATTATACACATCATTAATAAATTTGGGTTCTGAACACTTACGTGTTCTACAACCTACTAATGTCAATACTGAAATAAATGATGTTGATTATTACGGACACCACAGTGCCGTTTTTGGAGACAAATAATGCCATTTGCCCTTAAAATTGCTCTTCATCAACCTCCTGACCACACTGTGTTACCAAACACTCAAGGCAAACGTGTCTTCGACTACTGCTCTTATAGATGCCAGTTGACAAGAATATCGGCCAGAGAAACAATACCGAGCAAATACTATAGACCATAGGAGGCCGTGAAGAAAGACTCCAGAGGATTCAGAAATATTTGTGTTGGATTACTCAGACATTTCGGGGTCTGGGGGAGATAGAGATGTTTGTCGCAGACACACGAATCGGCGGTCCTATAGCCAGGAAATAGTTCTAGAAGACACAGAGAGTAATACGCCGTGGAGACAAGTGGAGAAGCAAGAGTAAAGGTAGAGATGAGGAAATTAAGACGATATATGATTAGTCTAGGAGAAAGACGAGTAGAAGAAGAGATAGTATGGATCGAGCAGATTACCAATCCAGCAGTCGAGATAAGGAGACTAAGAGAAAAGACGAGATAAGAAAATCAAAGATTCTATTGAGGAATAATGAAACAGCGGATATACGTTGAAACAGATCTATTAATAGTAGTACTAGCTAATCAAAGATTCCGTAGGGATTGAGGAAGTTACCGATCCAATAGTAGAAACAAGTCCATCAGTAGTAACAGAAAGAGAAACTCAAAGAGTACGAGAGAGGAAGAAGTAGAGAAATGACAGTCGAAGAGGTACAACAGAGTGAAGTCGAAGAACAGGAAAAGAAGTAGGGTTGCAGATGTTGAAGCTGGCGAACAGAATAACGTTTTAGGAGATAACTGTAAGGGGACATCTCATTGTAAACAAAAATGAGTATAGTTTACGGCAATGAACAGACTAATTGAGGTGGCTCCTCACCAAACACATAATGATATATCAGCACTTTGAACGACGAAGTGTTGGAGAAGAGGAGAAAACTAGAAGTTATTTTAATGAGAAATTTCAGAGAATGAAGAGAACATTGGAGATGTTGAGAGGAAGCATACTGAGAATATATAGAGATGTTGAGAGGAAGCATACTGAGAGTATATAGAGATGTTGAGAGGAAGCATACTGAGAATATATAGAGATGTTGAGAGGAAGCATACTGAGAATATATAGAGATGTTGAGAGGAAGCATACTGAGAATATATAGAGATGTTGAGAGGAAGCATACTGAGAGTATATAGAGATGTTGAGAGGAAGCATACTGAGAATATATAGAGATGTTGAGAGGAAGCATACTGAGAATATATAGAGATGTTGAGAGGAAGCATACTGAGAATATATAGAGATGTTGAGAGGAAGCATACTGAGAGTATATAGAGATGTTGAGAGGAAGCATACTGAGAATATATAGAGATGTTGAGAGGAAGCATACTGAGAATATATAGAGATGTTGAGAGAAGCATACTGAGAATATATAGAGATGTTGAGAGGAAGCATACTGAGAATATATAGAGATGTTGAGAGGAAGCATACTGAGAATATATAGAGATGTTGAGAGGAAGCATACTGAGAATATATAGAGATGTTGAGAGGAAGCATACTGAGAATATATAGAGATGTTGAGAGGAAGCATACTGAGAATATATAGAGATGTTGAGAGGAAGCATACTGAGAATATATAGAGATGTTGAGAGGAAGCATACTGAGAATATATAGAGATGTTGAGAGGAAGCATACTGAGAATATATAGAGATGTTGAGAGGAAGCATACTGAGAATATATAGAGATGTTGAGAGGAAGCATACTGAGAATATATAGAGATGTTGAGAGGAAGCATACTGAGAATATATAGAGATGTTGAGATGAAGCATACTGAGAATATATAGAGATGTTGAGAGGAAGCATACTGAGAATATATAGAGATGTTGAGAGGAAGCATACTGAGAATATATAGAGATGTTGAGAGGAAGCATACTGAGAATATATATAGAGATGTTGAGAGGAAGCATACTGAGAATATATAGAGATGTTGAGAGGAAGCATACTGAGAATATATAGAGATGTTGAGAGGAAGCATACTGAGAATATATAGAGATGTTGAGAGGAAGCATACTGAGAATATATAGAGATGTTGAGAGGAAGCATACTGAGAATATATAGAGATGTTGAGAGGAAGCATACTGAGAATATATAGAGATGTTGAGAGGAAGCATACTGAGAATATATAGAGATGTTGAGAGGAAGCATACTGAGAATATATAGAGATGTTGAGAGGAAGCATACTGAGAATATATAGAGATGTTGAGAGGAAGCATACTTAGAATATATAGAGATGTTGAGAGGAAGCATACTGAGAATATATAGAGATGTTGTGAGGAAGCATACTGAGAATATATGGAGATGATGAGAGGAAGCATACTGAGAATATATAGAGATGTTGAGAGGAAGCATACTGAGAATATATAGAGATGTTGAGAGGAAGCATACTGAGAATATATAGAGATGTTGAGAGGAAGCATACTGAGAATATATAGAGATGTTGAGAGGAAGCATACTGAGAATATATAGAGATGTTGAGAGGAAGCATACTGAGAATATATAGAGATGTTGAGAGGAAGCATACTGAGAATATATAGAGATGTTGAGAGGAAGCATACTGAGAATATATAGAGATGTTGAGAGGAAGCATACTGGCATGCTGAGAATATATAGAGATGTTGAGAGGAAGCATACTGAGAATATATAGAGATGTTGAGAGGAAGCATACTGAGAATATATAGAGATGTTGAGAGGAAGCATACTGAGAATATATAGAGATGTTGAGAGGAAGCATACTGAGAATATATAGAGATGTTGAGAGGAAGCATACTGAGAATATATAGAGATGTTGAGAGGAAGCATACTGAGAATATATAGAGATGTTGAGAGGAAGCATACTGAGAATATATAGAGATGTTGAGAGGAAGCATACTGAGAATATATAGAGATGTTGAGAGGAAGCATACTGAGAATATATAGAGATGTTGAGAGGAAGCATACTGAAAATATATAGAGATGTTGAGAGGAAGCATACTGAGAATATATAGAGATGTTGAGAGGAAGCATACTGAGAATATATAGAGATGTTGAGAGGAAGCATACTGAGAATATATAGAGATCTTGAGAGGAAGCATACTGAGAATATATAGAGATGTTGAGAGGAAGCATACTGAGAATATATAGAGATGTTGAGAGGAAGCATACTGAGAATATATAGAGATGTTGAGAGGAAGCATACTGAGAATATATAGAGATGTTGAGAGGAAGCATACTGAGAATATATAGAGATGTTGAGAGGAAGCATACTGAGAATATATAGAGATGTTGAGAGGAAGCATACTGAGAGTATATAGAGATGTTGAGAGGAAGCATACTGAGAGTATATAGATGTGTTGAGAGGAAGCATACTGAGAATATATAGAGATGTTGAGAGGAAGCATACTGAGAATATATAGAGATGTTGAGAGGAAGCATACTGAGAATATATAGAGATGTTGAGAGGAAGCATACTGAGAGTATATAGAGATGTTGAGAGGAAGCATACTGAGAATATATAGAGATGTTGAGAGGAAGCATACTGAGAGTATATAGAGATGTTGAGAGGAAGCATACTGAGAATATATAGAGATGTTGAGAGGAAGCATACTGAGAATATATACAGATGTTGAGAGGAAGCATACTGAGAGTATATAGAGATGTTGAGAGGAAGCATACTGAGAATATGTAGGGATGTTGAGAGGAAGCATACTGAGAATATATAGAGATGTTGAGAGGAAGCATACTGAGAATATATAGAGATGTTGAGAGGAAGCATACTGAGAATATATAGAGATGTTGAGAGGAAGCATACTGAGAGTATATAGAGATGTTGAGAGGAAGCATACTGAGAATATATAGAGATGTTGAGAGGAAGCATACTGAGAGTATATAGAGATGTTGAGAGGAAGCATACTGAGAATATATAGAGATGTTGAGAGGAAGCATACTGAGAATATATACAGATGTTGAGAGGAAGCATACTGAGAGTATATAGAGATGTTGAGAGGAAGCATACTGAGAATATATAGAGATGAGAAGCTATTCTGAGAGGTCAAACCGAATGAAAAGGAGAATAGGCATAAAAAATGCGAAGACATAGAAAAAAAAAAGTAAAAAAGAAGAACTTATTTCAAGGAGGGAACGTAGATAGGACAAACAGAATAAAAATAGTTAACAGCTGTAGTCTAGCACAATAAAACATAGGGACTGCCTATGGCAAATATTGAGGGCTTATGGAATTGCCAGCTTCAGTGTCTCCATTATAAAAAGCCTTTATGATAACTGTGCATGTAGTGTTGGGTAGAGCAGCCTAATCTTTGAGGTCAAGACGGGAGTAATACTGGGATACCATATATCAACCACATTTTGTTGACAGTCATAGACTGGAAGATGCACCAGACAATAGAGGGCAGTCCAAGAGGAATGTAACAAGTCGGTCGTTACATAATTCTGTGACACCTTTTAACTCTATCCTGCGCCCTTCCTTTTGTTGTTTTCATCACCGGCTCCTTATCGGTGCTTCGCTTTCATCGTTCAATGTTTTCTTATTACATCTTGCCACACCTCTCACCCATCCCTTTATTCTTATACATTTTCTCCTGTTTTATCGCAGAAACGTATGCGAAGGAGTGAACTTGCCACATTTATTTTGCACTTATCGCTAGCTCCAGACGGAGTAAGAGTATACATTGATATTAACTCCTATTGTTACCTCCGACTTCTTGTCTGGGACGATATAAGTTAAAAGGTTGCTGCATGATAAGGTAAGAGTTCGCAAACATGGCATGATAAAATACATGGCAGATCTCAATAAGATGTAGGAAATGACCATCGTGCAGAACTTTAAGACACGGAATGTTTTGTAATTCTACCGACAGATGTACTTTTCTGGTGAAAAACAATTACAAAGAAATAACATCTTGGAAGGGATTATAATGTTAGATCTGTGAAGTAGTGAGTTTGTAAAAGTGACACTTGAAAAGGACGACCGTATATGTTTATGAAAGACAGACAGACGAAATTGGTAAAAGACTTGTAAAGAAAATAACTTGTGTGTCATGCAGCATGTTCCAAAGACGAGGGTAGTTGGGGAAAGGGGGGGGGGGGGGAGAAAGACCCCTACTGCTTTGAGACACTAAGTCGTGGATGGATTGGGATGAAAGTGCTAAAATAAACCACCTTTGATTGGTAATTGAATATATTAGACAGAAATAAAACTCGACTATAGTACTGGAAATAACAAAGCCTAGGAACCTAGATACATATTAACATTGGGGTTATAATTAAAGTAATACCTTGAACACCTGTAACACGGCCTTTTAAATCCAGTGGCCCGACACCAGAACGCAGATTTTAGGTGTGCAAGAAGTCTGTAAATTCATTCCTGATAATCGGGTTCAGTTGCTTGTGTACAATTAATAATTTTGTATTTTTACATTAAACTTGTGTAAATCGGTTTGTGGATGTACAGGTTCATTCGAGACTACCAATCTGAACATAAGATTCATAAGTCACCACAACAAGTAGAAATGTATCACTTTCCAACATGTGCACAATATATCCCTTACCAGCCGCACACTAAGTTACAAGACAAGCATGCAAAGAAAATTGATGTTTTGATTGAAGAAGAGTTTACCAGAAGACTTACTTTATCCAAAGCTGAAGATTTCATGTTGAAGATTGCTGAAGATCCCATTTCTGTGGATCCAGAAGAAATAAGGATAAATTTGAAGATGGGGTTAATTGAACTACAACTTTCAGCTGTTTATCGAAATAGGCACAGAGAAAGCAGCCTGTGTGATTTCTGTAAGTCAGTGTAACGTGTACTGAAAAAGAGCCTACAGTAATCTGACAGTTTGTTGTAACCTTATAGCTGCTCTCTGAATTGCTAGCTAACATGCATTATACCAACTGTCTATTTCTGCAACGTACCATTTTGTCCCCGCCTTCTTTTCTTTAGCCAAAGCTGTGTTTACCACCTACTTAGACCTGTCAGTCACAGCAGGAAACAAATCCCGCTATGTTACACCTCGTTCCACTCACACGAGCTCATCTGTCAATCATATAATACTCGACAGCCAGACAGAAAGTGAGAGTCGGAACAGGCCCATTGAAGTTTACCCAGGGAAGTCTAGAATCCTGAGTAAACTTTGATCTGGGAACACGTGCATCCTTTAAGGAATCCGGCTAGTAAACAGAAAGTCTGTTGATGTCGGTCACCACTATAGACGAGAACCGCTGGAAAGACCGAGACGTAAGCCTTTGAACTTGCATCTCTGCTTCTGAATTTTTTATCTCACACAGGAGCGCGAAATAACGCATTAGAGATCAAGGAAAATGTAATGATATATGAACTACTTTTTCCAGAACTCAACTATCAGTCGTCACTCAGAATTTGAGAAGAATCTAGCGCGCAGCCTTAAACCATTTTTTTCGATTTTTGTTTAAAAAGTGATTCGTGGAGATTTAATTCTGTATTTCTGGTAAATAGTGCTAAGTGTTAGAAGTATTTTACAGTGATGGCATTTAAAGTTAAACACTTAAATACTTTAAACATACAGATAAATACTTCACTTAGATCGTTTTCTTGCTAGTAAGGCGAATTAAATCAAATAACGGGTAGCGATTTCCATAACCAGATATTCAATTAAAATGTTAGACCACGTTCCCTACCGCTACCTAGCAGAGACGAGACTATAATTTGTGTTTACAGTGTAGACGGTTAACCAGACCGAACTTAGAGGTGTTAGAACGACTGACATTGGAAGGACAGAATACGGGTTATAATTCATTTTTTATTTTTGATTTTTATTATAGCGTCTATTATCTTTTTTAATGTCATACGACAAATTAACAGACACAGACTATTTACTAGATACTAAATGATAGGTGATGATTTGTACGTGGCGCATTGTGAGAAGAAAATAATAAATAACACACTGTGCGTGTGACTGCCTGCCGCGAGAAGGGGCGGAAGAGTCTTCATTGACTCAGTTAGACCGACATCTGCGGCAAGCGGTGTCTATGTGTAAGGCGTAGGTTAAAAACACCGTGTATCTTTTGAATTCGTCAGGATTTGACAGAGGGGATGAGAGACTATCGTCTCCTCGTCTATACATACTTATATTTACATAGATTGATAGCATGTTCCCATAAAATGTTCCTTGTATTTTAGCAGACCTGATCCCAAGTGGAAGAACCAGCGGTCTTTCCTTTCCCGTTTCCATTTCCATGGTTAAGCATGTACAAGCCAAAGATACTGTATGAATATAAATTATCCTACTGGACTTGTAAAACCCATGATACTATTTTATCAGCCAATAGTGGCGTATACCTGATACATTTTTATTATTTTTCCCAACACCTGACAGTTGTAATCCAAGTGGTGAGCTAAAATATGTAGTTCCTGTATCTAGAATCACATTCCCCTGTGCACACATCGGAAGAACAGGCTAGTTTCTATTTTAGAACAGTGAAGACAACCCTGTAGGAATTATTTATTTCTAGGATTCATCGTATATCTTAACTTATCTAGCGTTCACCTCATTAGCTTGTTTTTTTTGGGCGCTGAACTTGGCCAATTTGTGTTCTCAGGACCCATCTAGTGTCGGTGTATAGCGTTGACGTCATGTAACTTTGACAAAAAACTGAAAAAGACAAATGTCTCTGCTAAGTATCAGGTCTCCTGATATAACACCAGGCGACCTCCGCTTCCATCCACCACTTTATCTTTCTCAGAGTTTTGCCCATACCCCTGAGCATTACATCTGGACCATCAAGTTCTTTTGGACAGCGGAAGAAGACAATTGCAACATTATATATATATATATATATATATATATATATATATATATATATATATATATGTATATATATATATATATCTATATATATATATATATATATATATATATATATTTAATATACCTAGAAAACGTACTAGAATATTGATATAATAAATATATACACGAGGACATCACCATAAACTCCCTGCTCCCTGTGGATCATGGGGTTACCTCTGCTGTTGGTTCCTCGAGATGATACCCATACAAAGAAATTGCTAGCTCTTACAGTTATGGTTTATGTGGTAAGTTCCTTTAGGTGATGACGTTGCCAGTCCCACGTGCATCTGTACATCCACAAAAAATTTATACATTTCAAATACAAATGACACAATATACACATTACAACATGCTCCACTATCAGATGAATTAATACACATACTCGATGCACAGAAAAGGCCGTACTTTACTGCAAATAGGTAACGGTGCAGCTATCCCTCGAGTAGATGAAGTTACAGCGTACTGAATACTTCTACTATTTCACAAGAGGAAACTCCTAAGCGTTAGGCTTCCTGTAGTATTTTAGAGTTTTACACTTCAATAATCTTAGCGGCTACTCTTAATCCTGTAGCCTGTCCTGTAGTCGAAACAAGTCTATACGCTACAAAGAAGGTTAAACAGGTCAAACGGTCAGGTCAACCGGGTTGAATGACAATGACTAGATAAAGCGACAAAAGTACTATATAGAGCCGGTGACAAGAAATAGAAAAAAGGGCACAGGAGAGGGCTGCAGTATGGCACAGTAAAATGTAAAGATTGAATATAAGACTTGGTCACATATCACCATGGTAACAGGGGCAGAGGAAGACCAAGGAATATTAGGAGAAGATAACTCAAGACAGACGTGAAGATGATATGGAAAGACCTTGACCTGGTGACCTAGGTCAGCATGACATATCATTGTTGTTTAATTAGGACTGGCTGAGCTTCTCGCTCTTGTACAGCCACTACCAAGTGGAAGACTCCTGTGATTTATCTACACTGTATATTAGAGATGGCTACTGTGTGAATGTTTCGAAACAATGGTTCGACACAGTTTCGTACCCGAACGATTCGATACTGAGCCTTCTTGCCGTGTCGATACTGTGTCGGTTCGTGTCTGCCTCGCTGTTTTGCAGAGTAGAGATGGCTACTGTGTGTATGAGTCAAACAATGCACCGAGTCCGACACATGGACACAGTTTCAGTTCGTTTCTGCCTCGCTGTTTTGCAAAGAGACACACTGTATCACTTTCCGTGGGCCTTTGTAAAATTTGAATAAACCGTTCGGAACATTAGTATGGAATATCAAACATGTCATATTTTTCAGGGATGTGTTATGATGACTTGATTTTACAAGTGATATTATTTTTGCTGAGAAGTTATAGACACTGGAAATTGTGTCAGTGCTGCAGTTGTCAATGTTTTAGGCGCTATGACATAAATGTAATGGAAGTTCTGCTGATATCTGAGCCTACTCTGTGATTTGATCATTTCTCTACAAAACTAGTTACTATGTAAGTGTTATTATTACTGTTGTTATTATTATTGTTGTTTTTTTTATTATTTTCCCATATACTGCAGCTATCATCATATCTACGTTTTATTTCATCATAATGAAGACTTGTGTAAAAATATTGAATTGTGGTCACACGAAACGCCATAGATTTTCACACACGACAGTAAAAACTGAGAAAATTGTCTCACACAATTCATGTATACCCGCCCCGGTACTGTCTATAAGAGACTTCTTTCTCCCCTATTATACGGGCAATTGTGTCGACACACTGTTTCGACACACTGTTTCGACACAGTATAATTAATTGAGCCGACTGTCTCGAAACAACGGAGTGTATCGATTCGCCCACCTCTACTGTATATGTTAGCTTTTACTGTGACATTTCTGCCATTCTGACATATGATAAGTTGTCGACTCCTGTGATTTATCTACACTGTATATGTAAGCTTTTACTGTGACATTTCTGCCATTCTGACATATGATAAGTTGATGTCATGAGCTATAGTTTCTCCAGCTTGGCTTGCATTTAAAGGATCATCGCAGCTGATCCCAAGCTATTAGTAAAAAGCGCGTGGCATACTGTGCATTCCCCGCTATCCACGGGGGAGGGGGGTGGGCTCTCAAACTATACAGAGCTAAAATACTGTGCTCTGGTTCTGAGCTTTCCCAAAGAATTGTCACGTCCTGCACAGAATTACTTCTTAGCTCCCCCTGCCTATCAATGGGTCCATAGTGAGATCCTCCTGCATGCCGTCAACCAAGTCAAAGCCAAAGAATTACGTCTAAGGCTCAAGTGACTTCTCCAAGCTTAGTGTGCAATGTTGAGTTCTCAACAAGTTTCACCACAGGTGGAATCCCTAGAAGTATGTGGATGAATTCAAGAATCACTGAGGTAGTAATTGGCCTCACAGACAGAGGTTCACTTCCACATATCTATATTGTAGCATTGTGTCTAGTTGGTGGTCATATGAGGATGCCTCCAGATATGCCTCAATGCATAAGACATGGCATAACGTATATGCTCCTTAGAAAGTTGAAGGGTGATGATAATGATGGTGATGATGATGACTAGTTAATTAACTTATTCTTCTTCTTTCACCCTCAGATGTCAACTTGAATAAGTTCAAAGGTCGCAGTGGTCAACCTGAGGCTGTTGATATATCCGTTGATTTTCTCCAGGAATGGTACTGGTGATGGCCATATGCGTTTTCTCTGTTCCTCATGTGTTGGACACCTTTGAAGAAGTCATTTTATCGGTGCCACAGTCACACTCACCAGTAGTAGCTTATTCGATTGTGTTCTTTCTTTTTTAGTCTTAAAAACAGGGATACAAAATTAGGGGGAGGAGGGGGGAGGGATTGATGAAGTCGCAAACAGCGGGGGGGGGGGGGGGGGGGGGGGGGGGGGGAAGAAGTGCGGTCTGGAATTTTGTGACGAAATGTGACAATTTTAAAAAAATGACAAAAATTGTGTGACGTCATATGAAGAGATTTGGACATAGGGTCTGTTACCTATCCTGTTAAAAAAAGAAAAAAAAGTTAAATCACAAAAACTTCAACAAACATGGACAGGTCAGTTTAAGTTATAAGTTAGAGCTGATGGCACGTGACAGGAGGACTTGGCATGAGTATGTTGAAGGTCGATTCTCCTTGGGCAGCTAAAGGGTATTGAGTGATTGATGTGGTTAAAAAAATGATGCCCTTATAAGGAGTTATTTGTAAACAATGTTACATCCGAGACTACAGTACAGTTTATTTAGTCTGCTTTTTTGTTTTTCAGGATGTGTATTACATTATTTTAAAACGGAAAAATATAAGGCATCACGCAGAAAGAGGAGGGTGTCCTAATTTTGTGACGTTGTGTGACGATAGGGGGGAGGGGGGGGGGGGGGTTTAGAAAAATTGGACGTCCCACTTGCTTGTTTCATAAATGAAGTATTTATTTTTACCCGCAATAATTAACTGTGATCATCATACTTTAATTGTATCCGCAATAGTTATCCTGTTTACGCACTAGTTAATGTATTACATTATTTTAATACAAGGACAAATAAAACTCAAAACAAATTCAACCAGTTAAAGTTAACTATCGTGGATAAAAGCTAACTATTGCAGATAAAAGTTAACTATTGCAGATACATGTTAACTATTGCAGATAAAAATTAACTATTGCGGATAAAAGTTAACTATTGCGGAGGAAATTTAACTAGTGCGTAAACAGGATAACTATTGCGGATACAATTAAATAGCTGGTATAGCTCTGTATAGAGTGTGTTTAGTAAATTGACTGAGACAAACATGCAGTACATTTAAAATGATTGAATCAAAGTTAAATTTGTATAATTACAAATAAAAGATTTTATAATCATTTATGTTTAATAAGGTTTTCGAAAATTTGAATAATGAATTATGATTTAAAAGATTTTAAAAACGATTGTGATGAGAAGTTAGTTTTAAAGAAGGTCACTTGGTAAGAGATAAGCAAGGAAATCTCATCACGACAGCGGAGGGACATGGTACAAGACGGGCAGAGAATTTCAGAGAAACTCTGAACAAGGAACCAATAGGGACACAATTGAATGTACCTGAGGCTGAAAACGATCTACATGTTAATACAGACATTCCACGAAAAGAAGTAATCATCACAGCAATCAAAGAGTTAAAGAACGGAAAAGCTCCTGGCCATGATAACTTAAATGCAGAGCTATTTAAGACAGACCCTGAGTTAGCAGCAGAATTATTAGAACCACTATTTGCACAAGTCTGGAAAACAGGGACAACACCAACGGAGTGGAACAAAGGAAAAATTTTCAAATTGCCAAAGAAGGGAGATCTTGCAGATTGCAATAATTGGAGAGGAATCACTCTTCTCTCAGTTCCCAGCAAAATTCTAGGCAGGATAATTATACAGAGAATTTCAAAAGCAGTAGAATACAAACAGAAGAAAGAACAAGCAGGATTTAGGAAGAACATAAGATGTGTAAATCAGGTATTTACTATCAGGAACATTATAAAGCATTGCTCAGAAGTGATTGCGTCATTAATAGGTTGGACTGCCTATGGTAAATTTCCGGTGTTATGTCTTGCGGTTCGCACTAATGACCCGTCATCGAAGCATCATTTTTAGTGATGCCTAGATGGCAGAGAGGATAGTGTGATTTGCTTGCATAGGCGGGGTTGCCGCTCGGAAGGTCCTGGGTTCGAGTCCTGGGTAAGCCACTCACGTCTGTTGTGTTTCTGTTGTCTAGTGTTCTACTTCTTTATTTCTTACGAGTGCCTGAAAACATACCTTTATGTTTGTCTAATATTTATTTACTGTTTACAGGCCTCGGGTTTCCCTTCCTTATGTGTTATAAGGCTCAGAATGGCAAAGACAGCTGTACATTAATTTCGTTGATTTTGAAAAGGCTTTTAACAGTATACATAGGGACAGTTAATGGAAAATACTGAGAGGGTATGGAATTCCAAGCTGCATAGTGTCAAACATAAAAAGCCTCTATGCCAACTTTACGTGTAGCGCTGGGCAGAGCAACCTAACCTTTGAGGTGAATACAGGAGTACGACAGGGATGCCCCTTATCAACCACTCTATTTTCAACAGTCATAGACTGGGTGATGCGCCAAACAACAGAGGGCAGTCAAAGAGGAATAAGATGGACTACATTTTCTACATTTTAAGATCTGGAATATGCAGATGTTATTGCACTGCTAGCACATTCACATCAATACATCCAGAAAAAGACGGATAGACTTAATAAGTATAGCCAGCAGGTGGGCTTGAACATCAATCTAAAGAATACAGAGGTCATGACGCTCAATGTGAGCAAACCTGAGCCCATATCATTAAGGAATCAGCAACTGGTTCACAGACACCTTCACATACCTAGAATGCATAGTAACACCAGACGGCGGAGCAAGCAAGGATATCAACAACAGAATGAACAACGCAAGAACAGCCTTTTTTAATATAAACAACATCTGGAAGTCCTCTCACTACAGCACAAGAACAAAAGAAAGATTCTATCAGAGCTGTGTGCTTTCTGTGCTTCTGTATGGTGTGGAATGCTGGAGGGTTTCAGAGAAGGAAATGTCGAAATTGTCCTCTTTTTGCACAACATACCTTAGAAAAATTCACCGAATCTTTTGACCGAATACCATCACCAACCAAGATCTGCTTACTCGGAGCAAGCAAGAGGACATGCACACCATCATAGCTGGCAGACGCTGGAGCTGGGTTGGCCATGCCCGCAGAAGAGACCCCGATGCCATCACAAGAACAGCGATGCTATGGACCCCTGAAGGAAAACGAAAGAGAGACCGACCAAAAACAACTTGGTGGAAGACTGTGGAGGCTGAGATGCAAAGAATGAACGAGAGTTGGGGCACTGTACGAAGGATGGCCACCGACCGAGCAAAGTGAAATCAATTTGTTTTTGCCCTACAAGACGCCACCAGGCGTGATGGCCAATGACTGCTTTGACGGTCGGCGGCTAAGGATTAAATAAGAAGAAGACTTGGTAGCTTATAGGGCTACCTAACTTCCTATGATATATTCTGCTCCCGCTGATGGGTGGGTTCTGCGCAGATAGGTCACTGGAATTATCGCGTCTCTGATCAAGATTAAAGGCGCACACTTTACCAGAAATTTCAAGGAGTAACTGCCAAGCTAGTACCTCGTTTCTACGTCAGTCCACTTCTACCCTCACTTTGTTCCAGGGATTAGTACCCTCCTGGTACCACCAACAACTATGGTAAAAGAATAGAAAAGAAACGCTTTCCTGGGTACATATTTTCCGGCACATACCTTTGTGCCCCTTTATCTTCCTATTCCCAATCCCATTTAACTCAGAATTTACCTTCGATGAAAATTAAACGTAATCCCTCGAGAGAAAACTTTCTTTACATTTAAATTGAATAGCTTTATATTTACTTTACATTTAAATGAAAGGTTAAAAGTACAGATAGAATATGTTTACATTTACATTTCCCCTGTTAGAAAAGTGTTCAGAATATAAATTGAATATGTTTTCATTTACATTTATACCGATTGAAAAGCTTAAATACTTTCATTAATTTTAAATAGAATATGTTTACATAAACATTTACACTGGTTTGAAACTGTAATTGTTATACTTAGAATGTCTTAACAGACGCTCGACCTTCTTAACAATTACGTCACGTTACTTGAGGAACGTGTTTCGGCCACCAGACTTGACAAGTGACGAGAGTGAACCAGTTCATAACCTGCAAAGAACAAGCATCGGATGGTGCAGAAACCAACCAGCAATTACACTGACAGCTAAGTTCCCATTCAAAATTGCCAAGTGAACACTCTATTTTTAAAGCAGAAATATTTTTTTTCAAATCAGACCATTACCTATGAAGACATTTTAAAGACTCTATCTAAATTCAACGCACCTTTATTTATTTTACAATTTTTTTTTCAATAATTGCCTATGAAATTTTGTTATCTGTAAATATACAAATGTATTGTTGATTTAGTCATTTTAAGTGAAATACACCCGTATGTCTAAGTCATTTTAAATACTTATAACAGAGCTTTTCGATTAATATTTTACAGTGTTAAATCTGTTGGGGGTTCATCAGAACGAGGAAAATCCTAACTCATAGAAGGTCAGGACATATACAAAGTTTACACGTACCTGGATCCTATCAGCCGTATTACTTGATTTATTTAAATTAATATGAGGCGCCCTAGAATTGATGCACAATTCTTCAGTTCACATCTCTGCAAAGAGTAACACTGAGCGAAAGGTAGAGACCTTTGAAGATCCTCAGTAGATACTCTAAACTTTTGCCACTAATGGACCATCACTGCAGAGTGTTACAGTTAGCTGTTTAAGATTAAGATTTTGTACTTTTGTATTCTTTGGTCAAAGGGAAACCACTGGTTGTATATTTTTGTTAAGGGGTGAGATTTAGTGGTTATTTCCCTTGGCTGGACAATGTCCATTTTTCGGATGTCCATATTAGGATATGTATTATTTAGTTGGCCATATAGGGAGCGTTCTTGCAGTGTTTTCGCGGAACGCTCTGGATTGTCCATGGGTAAGCTCGGCTCAGGGCTTACGCATGCGCGATGATTTTAGGCGGGTCGAAAAGACTGTCTTTTCCGAGAGTCGAGTGTAGTATATTTTGTAGCTAGATCTACATGAACAGTAGTCTTTTGTAGCCCGCCATTTGTGTGGTATATTTTGTAGCTAGATCTACATGACCGGTTTGGTCACAAGAAGTCAGAGAACAGTAGTCATTTGAAGCACGCCATTTGCGCGCCTTGTTTGTAGCCAGGTTCTACATGCTGAGTCTTTGTGGTGTTTAAGACTATGAGTTGATGCTATCTACATGATGTTAAGTGTGCTTATATGACAGTGTAATTGTCTGATGTCAACGTATGTCACTATTGTTGAGTATTAAACTATGTGAAACGTCACCAGTCGTTTCCAACGTTTCACTGACTTCTGAGTGTGGTATGAACGGTGTACTGTGCTATGAAATAACCACCAAAACTCCTACAAATAACAAGGACATACTTCTACAGTGATGAACTCTTACGGGTGTGTTACCCAAACCACATATCATCCTGTCAGTAACAACTTCAACGATCTTGACCACTGGTAGCTTGTGTGGCGTTTATAAGAAGCCTTCACCTCTACATTGATGCCAGGCTACACATATGAGAGTTCAACAAAGAGCACTACACAAAAAGAATACTTAACAACTAGCGTAAGGACTTTAGCAAACTTAAGTACCTTAACAAACTGGTGGACCAGTTTTTTCGGGCTCTGATACCTAACGACATTCGCGCTTGTCAATTTCTGCAACGGAATAATTGATGATAACATTGTTTATATTTCTGAACTATCACTAAGATACTGCAACAGTTGTTTGCAAGCTTAATGCTGTCATCTATATAGTGCAATTTTCGTCATCATCGTCTGGAAGTGCTCTTCGTGTCAGTTCTCGTTCCTGTCAAGTATTATGCTAATCAAGTTACAGTGTTGCCAGTCCGGATTTGTTGCACGTTCTACGTGTTCTAGACGCCTTGAGTCATAAAGTTGTTGATCCCTTCAGCGTTGGATCTTTGTCTCGCTGAACTGTGTTTGCTGTTGTTCATAGCCAGTTCGTGTGTCTTCCTTGCTGCTATCTCGGAGGCCAGGAAAATGATTTTCGACAGCTTAAGATAAGTGGCTGTTCGTTGTTGTAGACTGTGCCTATATATGTATTGTAATTAAGCCTTCCCATATCTTTATGTTAAATGTTTATCTATCTTTTATGTTATATATGTTCTTTTTCAGCGGGTTCGGTTCGGCGGTGACTGTCGTAGAATATCCCACTTTACCGAAGGTCTACGACAACGTTCTTCAGGGACTAAAGCAAATTTCTTACAAAGTAAATTGCAGGCGACTTTTGTTGCTGACATTTTTTGTTTAGTTGTGACGAGATGTGTTAGTATTGTTTACGTTATATTTTTCTCTGTTCTTTGGTTTTGATTAATTTGTTTGCATTTGTCTGCCTCACATTCCTATGGTTTATTTCTATACACCTTTTTGTTTATACACTGTGTTGTCATTGTCTTATTGTAATTATTTGCAGTTGTCTTTACAAATTTTGTAACATTTCCCTTTAGTTTTGCTTTATTGTTCTTTTGATTCCTGCGAACGTTTTCATTTGTTATTTGTATACTGTCCTTGTCATGCTTGTTGATATTATTCACTGTTATTATACGCTGTCAAGATTATATGCACAATAAGAATATTGATAATTTATTGTATTATTGAAATTAATTATACAAGTTCTTGACAAAAGACTTTGTCACCCACTAAGTTGGGACAAAGTGAGCTATACAAGGTATTGATCTCATAATTAGACATAATGTCTACATTAGATTACTTTATTGAGCAAGGGAAAGCCCTGGAGAGAAATTAGAGGAATTCGCACTTGCGGAATGCGGCAAGGCGCAAATGGCTGAAGAAAAGAGACAGAAAATGGAAGTTGAAAGACAAAAAATGGAAGCCGATGAGAGAAAATTCAAATTGGAAATGGAACAAAAGAAATCAGATAGAGAGGCTGAAGAGTGGAAAATACAATTGGAAATGGAACAAAAAAGCTAGAATCTGAAGAGAAAAAAATCCAAATGCAAATGGGGGCTGAAAATAAAAAAATGCAAATGGAGGCCGAACAGAAAAAGCTAGAAGCTGAAGAAATAAAAGAAAAACAGAAAATGGAACACGAGGAAAGAATCTTAGCTTTGGAGTTGGAGAAATTAAAGTTGGCAAATATAGGTAATTCGCAAAATGATTCAAACAATCAAACAACTTCTAAGAAGATAAATGCTGGTTCTTATAAGGTCAAATTCTTCTTCTTCTTTGATCCTTAGCCGCCGACCGTCAAAGCAGTCAGTGGCCATCACGCCTAGTGGCGTCTTGTAGGGCAACATCAAATTGATTCCACTTTGCTCGGTCGGTGGCCATCCTTCGTACAGTGCACCAACTCTGGTTGCATCTCAGCCTCCACAGTCCTCCGCCAGGTTGTTTTTGGTCGGCCTCTCTTTCGTTTTACATTGTCCTGACATTCCAAAAACCTATTCTTGTATCCTGTTTTGCGGTCAGGACATCCGTTTTCATGTCAGTGGCTTCCTTTCGGCTTTCACCACTGACAGTCATACGAGCCACAGACTCCGAATGTCCATCCCGCAGCAAAGTTTGTTCATTTATTATTGTTTCCGTAACTTCATTGTTTTTTTACACAGACATGGGTGTCAGCCCTGTGCTAAAACCCCCAACCTGGAGGACCAGGGTACCAGCTTTTGTCTGACCCCTACCCACACAGACCAGTCCAGCTTGGTTGAACCTACCAGGAGTAAAACTCCCACTGGCATAGCTCTGGGGATTGTCAGGGTACGCAAGCTGCCATATCGCTACAAGGTATAGGTACCATTGATGGCAGAAGGTCAAATTACCTGCTTTCAATTCTACCTGTGACGACATAACGTTCTACCTAAATAGATTTGAACTTTCATGCGAAACTCATAAGGTAGACAAATCGCAATATGTTGCACAACTGATGGAAATACTTAAAGGGGAAGCATTAAATACTATAAGTATGGTAGAGGGTCCTGACAAAATTAACTATGATGTTGTCAGAGCAGCCTTATTAAAGAAATATTTGCTTAATGAAGACGGTTATTTGAGCTTTCAAAGACCGAACACACATTTGAAGCTCTTATGGACTTATTGCTTCGTGACAAAGTCATGTCATTAGTTAATGAGCCTTTTCTTGCCTTTTTATATGAGCGTAAGCCTAAGAACTTAAAAGATATGGAAGAATATTGTTGCCAGTATGTCACTGCACAACCAAATGTAACTGTTAGCAATTCTAAAGTCAAAGAAGGTTTACCGGTGGCTTCAGCAGCAACATATGGTCCTAATTTTCGTCGTAAATATCAAGGTGCTCAGCACAATTTTGATAGGAAGAGTAATCGTAATTTTGGACAGAATCAAGGGGGTCCATCTAATGATGATTCTTCTTCAAGGAACTGGAGGCAATCTAACAGGCCTCAAAATTTTAGTTCCAACAATTATGGAAACTGTCGTAGGGGTAGCTTCAATAAAAACTATCCAACCTACAATAATTTTTCACGGAGACAACAAAACCCATTTAATAGATATTCTGATCAAAGGGAAAATGGCAATCGCAACTATGAAAACTGGGATTCAAACCAGAACAATAATTTCAATAGAGGAAATAACAATAGTCGCAATAGAGATGATAGATGCGATAGATCGCAAGAAAACAATAGATCTACAAATGATAGATCATTTCGCCAAGCTAACTTATCTCAACAAGAGCCCCAGGGTGTTAATAATCAAGGTAACAATGATAATACTATCCCTAAAGTTACTGCTTGCTCTGCTTTCAATTTGGGAAAGCATCTCAGTGCCCGGAATGCACAACTTTGTTTAATCCTACAGCGATAACTACCTTGAGTTGCGGTCATCCTCTACCTGCTTTTCCTGCCTTATCGGTGCATGATGGAAGAGGGTCTCTTATACTTCATAAAGGGTTAGTGAACAATAATCCAGTGTCAGTTCTCTTTGATTCTGGATGCACAACTGTTGGAATTAGACAGTCTCTAGTTCATCCATTCTGTGCAACTGGTAAGATGGTGAAATGTGTGACATTCGGTGGTACAGTTGAGACTTTTCCGACTGCCATAGTCCACATTGCCACACCGTTTTTCACTGGTTATATCACGCATGTTTGCTCAGAGCACCTATCGCCGACCTGACTATTGGACATATACATGATGTAAAGGTTTGTACACCAGTACAAATTGCTGCTTGGGAACAGGAACATAACCTTACTGCTTCTACCTTTGGGACAATGCCAAAAATTTTTTCCCAGGTTCATTCTTCTAACGTGATACATTCTACTAATGTGGAGCAATCTTCTAGTATTGATGATACGATTGTTCATCATGCTAATGTTGGTGCTTCTTTTAGCCCAGTTCGACATACTTCAGTACGTCGCAACTCTAACTTTGACCCTTCTTTAACTACAGTTGTAGAAGATCTGTCGATTTTGTCTGATACACACACTGACTTTGTGGCTCCGACGGAATCTATATCCAGTAACGTTGATTGCAACTTCTTTGCTGCAATGACTAGTGTTTCCTTTACTACATGTACGAACTCACTTGTTAGTACATATCTGTACTTTATGAACTTCTTTACTGTTCTTACTGGGTCGGTTAGCTCAGTATCTTCGTTCTTTACGACTTTTTGTCGCACTTACCATATTTGTCTTTTAAACTTCGACGCAGGTCCAAGTTTACTGCTGTTAGTTTTTGCATCTTCATGGTATGCTCCTTGCTTTTTTCTTTGTCCGGTACTCAGGCTGTAAATTCAGTTCAGCCTTTAAGATGTACGCATTTGTCAACGACATTTCCTTTGTCTTGTGCAGAATCTCAGAATGTCAACCATCAAGACGCTTTTAGTCATCATTACTATCCTCTAGATTTACCTTTTGGCGTGGGTATTATGAGTATACTCACGACTATGATCTACAACGGTATGCTATTACGCTACAGCCCTTTCACTTTTCAGTACGAGCTATCCGTGGTTCGGATAATGTAATAGCTGATATACTGTCCCGTTGCCCACATGAATCTACGTAACTTCCATTTCCTAGACCTCTTTATAGATTTCAGGGTTAACTAGATATAGTGCTTATAGATTAACACTCGAGTAGTACATTTCTATGATCCTGTTAAGTTAAGACTCTAGAATAGTCTTTACTACTTTCTCTGCTATTGTTGTAGAGTAGCGGAGGAAGGTTTAGTTATATACATACATAAAACAAAAGTTTACATAGCCACATTTTATAAATAAAGATGTAGGATTGACTGTTGTACATTATAAAATCCTACGGTTATCAAACATAGTGTATCATTTGTATTGTCTAACAGCGAATCTGTGCTGTTAAATGAGGAGTCTCAACTGTTTGCCAGCTATGTTAAGATGTGACATCCTTGCTTATCTTGTGACATTTGACGCTTCGTCAGATGTCGGTGGTACCCACTGCTGTACTATATGTTCCGGAACTCCTGCAAACAACGAGGATTCTTACTTGTTAATTAAGACTATTGTACATTGCCATATGATAGTATGTTAATATATGGTAGTATGATATGATAACCTTTCGAGGTTATATATATAGGTGTCTCTATATTGCTGTACATTAATGCTAAAAAGATATATGGTAATGACACCTCAACGTTTGTAAATCATCATTGCGAGATACGGCTATACTGTAATATTTGTGTGGGGATATATGAAGTCATAGTTATGTAATTTTCCTAGCACTTCATTGTGCGATTGTGAGAACATGATTTATCTAAGTGTAACTGTCTTTTTTTTCTTGTTGAGGTGATCACTGGCCCAAGACAGTATACATGTTGTTAGATGTGTAGTGCGAGCGTATGATGAATTGAGTGTGGGTGCGAATGAAGGCGCGAATGTGTTTAGGCTCGTATAGATGTAGATCCTGCAACCCATACTCTCACATGCAGTAATCAAGGATGCTTTGACACTGCAGGCATGTTTCAAGACATTTATTGACGGGAACACACATAATATCAACAGGAACAGTCAGTGTAACAAGGTCATGCTGACCTGACATCGATAGGTATACATTTGGCATTCAAAAAGGTAAACATCAGAATAGACGTGCATGGTCAATAGCAAAGTTCTTCAATAATGACAGTTCGTAGCGTCGCCCTTGGCGTCTCTGACTAAACACGTCAGATGCCTTAGTCACTTGGACACATAGGTGCAACTTGGCACTCCCCGCCAATTGCACATATCAGGCTGTAGTATAACAGCCGAAAGCACAGGCCTCGTTCTGACGTCGGCCGTGTACTTCTGTTAAAAAGGTTATCATCAACCCTGCAGTAATACTTATTGTAGATAGAAGTTCCGCCAATCTGCGGCTCCCACAATATATCTTCGTCACTGGATTTCTGGACAATATAAGACTAACAGTCTTGGATGGCTACCTCGAGCACAAATATATAAGTTCTGAAATGGCGGATCAGTGAGCTACTGTTCACCCTAGGTAATCCTTTACATGTTCTGCCACCGAAAAGCGTAATAATGCATAAAGGTCGGTATTACCTGGAAAATGAATCCTCAGAACTAAACAAGGAATTCTGTCGTCATCCCGACG
The DNA here is from genome assembly GCA_024509875.1 of Oreohelix idahoensis. Taxonomy (NCBI): domain Eukaryota; kingdom Metazoa; phylum Mollusca; class Gastropoda; order Stylommatophora; family Oreohelicidae; genus Oreohelix; species Oreohelix idahoensis. The sequence goes on along the minus strand of JAMPIV010003380.1, from coordinate 105,639 downwards.
CACAGAGATTCACTGGGGAAAACTGCCATAGCAGTTACTTCGAAGATTCTCCCCGAAAAACAATGGACTCTTGGTCCCTTCAGAAAAACAGGACCTCCCGGCTTCCCGGAAGTATATCTCACTCCCGCTTAAAAAACCTTCCCATAGGCCTACGCCGAACTGTCAACCTCTGACCCTAAAGGTCAAACACAATGAATGAATAAACAAGGGAAGACAACCCCTAATCAACCTGACATCGCAGGTAAAGACACAATTATACTTATGATACAAACATAAGCAAATAACTTGACAGATGACTCCGTCGAAAATGACAGCAACATTACTACCACCCCCCTGTAAAAAAAAAAATGCAATTTTTTTTTTTTTAATATGTTCATGAGCAAGATAGCACCAGTATCACTTCTGTGCTCATGCAAACAATGAACCTAATATCAGGTACAATAGAAGAGGGTATAAATCATCTCCCAACATAGGAGAAAATATTTCCTTTAAGCCAAACAAACTAAGGGATACCATTCAAGAAACCTAAGTTGCTGGCAATACCAATCATATATCAAACATTACTAAATAATATAATCATAGCAATATACAAATGTCAATGCTATTTTAGCAACATATCACTGATGGATGGACAAAATGAAATTTGTTAAATTATCTAAACATCATCCAAATACATTTGTATTACAACATATTATGATATTAAGGACAGACCTAAGTCTGAAAATATATCAGGAAAAACTAGGACACAAGATTTAACTGGAATCATGTGGGCATCTAGACAATATGTCCGCCATCACATTATCCGAACCACGGATAGCTCGCACCGTGAAATGGAAAGGCTGAAGAGCAATAGCATAACGAGTAGATCTCGAGCTCTTCAAATCCTTACTTTGCATAGCCGTAAGAGCTTTTTGGTCGGTTTCCATAAAGAAATGCGCGCCCAGAAGGAACCTTTGTAGCTTAAGAATGGACCAAACCATAGCCAACAATTCACGGTCCAAAACCGAGTAATTCCTTTCTGCCGCATTCAGCTTCCTAGAAATATACATTACAGGATGCAGAGTTCCTGAATATTCCTGCATTAGTGCCGCTCCAATGCCAGTGGAAGAGGCATCACTACGAAGGACAAAAGTCTTATCAATCGTCGGTAGTCTTAAGATAGGATGAGAAGAGAACAAATTCTTAACCTGATCCAATGAAGATTGGCATTCTTGGGACCAACGCACCATATTAGGAGAACCTTTTTTCAATAACGTTGAAAGTGGTGCCATAATGGAGGACAGATTCTCAATGAATCTTCCATAGAATTGTATCAATACCAAGAGACTACGCACTTGCTTTTTTGTCTTCGGAACCGAGATATTTAATATCTTTGAAATGTTTTGGTCCTCTGTCTTCAACAGACCATGACCAACTCGATGACCTAGGAAGGAAATTTCACTAAACCCAACAAAAGCTTTAGAGGGTTTAGCAGTCAATCTATGCTCACGTAGAGTAGATAGCAATTCCTTTAGACCCACATAGTGTTCTTCCCAAGTATCGCTGAAAAGACAGATGTCGTCTAAATATGCAATGACATCTGCACGATCTGATAGAATTCGTCGCATCATGCGCACGAAAGTCGCTGGGGCGTTCATAAGCCCGAAAGGCATAAAATTCCATTGAAACAGACCCCTAGGTGTCGAAAAAGCAGTGAGAGGTTTGGCGTGTTCCGTCAGTGGGACTTGCCAATAACCTTTCGACAAGTCTAGTTTAGTAAAGAATTTAGCTTTAGAAAGTCTAATAAGTAGATCATCTAATAACGGCATAGGTTCAGCATCGAACTTCGTAACTTGATTTAATTTGCGATAATCAACGCAAAGACGTATGTTATTGTCTTTCTTTCGAACAATAACTATCGACGAAGAATAAGCTGAAGTGGATGGTCCAATTATTTGTAGTTGAATCATTTCATCCAATTCTTTCTCGACTTGTGCTTGAAAATGGATAGGTATTGGGTATGGTCTTACTCTGATCGGATTACGATCAGTAAGTATGATGTCATGTTCTATGACATCTGTGTGTCCAGGAATGTCGGTAAGGACATCCTGATATGATTGTAACGTAGAGAATACTTGACGCTGTTCCTCAAAAGACAAGTTGGAAGAGACTGTAACGTCTCTCCACGATTCCGTTGAAGTAAGTGGAATCGCAGGAAAAGGTAAGTTCACGTCAGAAAAAATAGTTTCCTCATCCTGTATAACGGACAGGGATGAGATGTGACCATGTTGAACTGGAGAGTCGTCCGTCGCCTGGAAAATAGGCTGTAAATAGTCTGGACGTTCAATAAACTCTGTTAGCATATTTATATGGAAGGTTTTATGCCTTCCATCCACATCGACAATATAGTCGACATCAGAAATTTTCGAGACTATAGTGTATGGACCCTTCCAAGAAATGAGAAGTCTATTCTCTCTTGAGGGCAGTAAGACATATGCTTTGTCTCCAGGACAAAGTTGACGTAGGCGTCTTTTCTTATTAGCAAATCGCCTAGCTTTTTCTTTCGCAAATTCGGAAGATGAAGTTGGTAACCTGCACGATTCGATAATCTTTTCTCTAAGAGCTATAACATATTCATATGACGATTGCGTATCATCGTCAATATTATCGGAAGTTATCAAATCGTGTAACAAGGACATTGGCCCGCGCGGTTGCGCGCCAAAGACAAGTTCGAAAGGAGAAAACCCTGTATGCTCGTTGGGAACCTCTCTATAGGCAAAGAGGACTGCAGGTAAAACCCTGTCCCAATCTTCAGGATGATCCTCCGTTATCTTGCCAAGTAAGTTCTTTAGTGTCCTGTTAAGACGTACTACCAATCCATTGGACATTGGATGATAAATACTACTGAGAGACCTTTTAATGTCTAGCGTAGCCATTACCTGAGACATAACGTCCGAAATTAACTGAGTGCCGTGATCCGACAGTATTTCTCCGGGGAATCCCAGACGAGAAAATACGAGCCAAAGAGCATCAGCGATATCGACAGTTGATATGCTCTTCAGAGGAATAGCCTCTGGCCAACGCGTGCACATGTCCACGCAAGTGAGGATAAATTGGTGTCCTCTGGCTGACTTAATTTTGAACGGACCAATGATGTCTATAGCCATTTTCTGAAACGGCCGAATCGGAATATCTGCAGCCTGAATAGGAGCAGCATGTCTCGGACCCCTAGACTTGACCTCTTGACAAATTTTGCAAGATCGGCAATAAATTCGGATGTCTTTATTCACGAATGGCCAAAAGAATGACGCAAGGACTCTAGTTTTAGTTCTGGAAAAACCCATGTGTCCAGCACACTGAGAATCGTGTGCATGCCGAAGAATTAAGGCTCTCATACACTTAGGCACAAGAATTTGAGAATGCATAGACTTGTCCGAGTGTTGTACCATTCGTACCAATATACCTTCTTCATAGTGATATACGATTTGTGATTCGTATTTTGATTGGGATCCCCTTTCTTTGCCAGAAGGAAGTATTTCTTCAAAGAAGGATCCTCTTCTTGACGTTTAACAAACGAGTCATGGGAAATCACCAAGTGCTCGTCTTGGCTATCAACTTCATTACTATTATCAGATGAAGTTGGGGGATTAAGAGCTTGAGCTCTTGTCATCACTGCATTGACCGTTTGAATGTTTTTTTCTTCCCAACTAGAAATTTGTTGCGGGGTGCATTCCTTAACCCCATGAATACGACCGATTATAAGATCCGCAATAGGATTAGGAAGAAGACATGCATGGACATCTCCTGTGAAGAAAGGAGTGTCAATCCTAATAATAGCAGTAGGATAGCTTTCCATAGTACCACCAAATGTAACACATTTGATTGTTTTTCCAGTGGCACAGCAAGGATCTATCAGAAACTCCTTAACCCCGACGGTAGTACATCCCGAATCGAAAAGTACTGAGACTAGCCTATCATTTATTAGACCTTTATCTAAGATGAGAGATCCTCTCCCATCATGCGCAACTGTAGCAGGTAGAGCAGGAAGAGGGTGACCACAACTTAGCGTAGATACAGTCGATGAGTCAAACAATGTTAAGCATTGGGGGCATTCAGTTGCTCTCCCAAAATCGAAAGCACAACCAGTGATAGCCCTAGAGTTACCACTATCATTTGCTGTATTACAGGCTCCATCAAACTCTTGTTGTGCAGAGTTTGCCTGTTGGTAAGGTCTTTTCTTGTTAAACCTAGGTCTACCTCGATTATCATTTCCCCTGTAATTATTTCGACTATCATTTCCCCTGTAATTATTTCGACTATCATTTCCCCTGTAATTGTTATCATATTGCCTATTGTAATCATCATTCCGGTTTGAATCCCGGTTTCTAAATTCACCATCGTCATAATCTTGACGTCGAGAATGATTACCTCGAAAATTTGAATAGTTATTATTTGGATAGCCTTTGCGAAAGTGTCTCAAATTATTACCACTAAAATTACGAGAACTACCATCTTGTCTCCACTGCATAGACGAAGAACCATCATGTGTTGGATTACTCCGCTTCTGAGTGTAATTTTGATTACTTCCCCTATTCCAATTTTGTTGAGCACCCTGAAATTTTTTTTTGAAATTAGGGCCATATGGTGTTGCCGAAGCAGCTGGCAACCCTTCTTTCACTTTAGAATTGCTAACTGTAGCATGGGGATGTGCTGTGGCATACTGACAACAGTATTCCTCCATTTCTTTTAAGTTTTTAGGCTTACGCTCATGAAGGAATGCAAGAAAAGAATCATTAACAGATGACAAAACCTTATCTCGCAATAATAAGTCCATTAGACCTTCATATGTTTTCTCAATCTGAGACAACTCAACCCATCGTGTAAATGTACGACGTATCTTTGTAACAAAATCAGAGAAATCTACTCCATTTTCTGGCAACATTGTCCTAAAACGAAGACGATAGTCTTCTTGTTTTAGTTGATATTTTTTTAGCAGTGCTGCCCTGACAACATCATAATTAGTCCTCTCATGTTCGTCTATTGTCATAAGAGTAGTCACTGTGTCACCTGTAAAAAATGGCATCAGTTGTTCAACATATTTTTCCTTTTTTATGTTATGCGTATCGCACAAAAATTGGAATCTATCTAGATAATCTGCTACGTCATCCTTTAAAGGATTGAAATGAGGCAATTTAATCCTACTAACAAACTCCCTTGTCGTACTCGAAGTTGTTTGCTGAGCACCCGTACTCGCCAATTTCAATTTCTCCAACTCCAAAGTTGCGAGTTTTTCATCAAGTTCCATCTTCTGTTTTCTTTCCTCATGTTCCATTTTTCTGATTTCAGCCTCAGCTTGAGCTTTCCTCTCCTCTGCAGCAGCTTGAGCTTTCCTCTCCTCTGTAGCAGCTTCTTTGTCTAATCTCCTTTGTTCAGATTCTCTGTCTAATCTCTTTTGTTCAGCTTCAAATCTCCTTTCCTCCACCTGCATCTGCAATTTCTTTTGTTCAGCAGCAATATCAGCTTCTCTGTCTAGCCTTTTTTGTTCAGCAGCTGCTTCTCTTTCTAATCTCTTCTCTTCAGCCATAGTTTTTTTTTCCTCTGCAGCAGCCCTTCTCTCTTCAGCAGCTAATGCTTTGTCATACTGAGCAACAACCCATTGTTCTAACTGTTGACCAGTCTTATCAAGGGCTCTCCCTTGTGTAATAAAGTAGTCCAATGTAGACATCTTGTCTACTGAGATCAGTAACTTGCAGAAGCAAATATATTAAATTATCCCACTTTAATGGGAGACAAGTCTGAAATGATAGACTTGTATACTCACTTCACTTTCTTTCACACTCTTAGTCTTGTTTATAATGTACCCAAAAAAAATCACCTGAGTACCTGTGGAAAAAAAAAATTCCCTTATATCCCACTCACTATGGGCACAAGTCTTTTTTATAAAGAACTTGAATATGTATTTCACCTTGTCTCAATCTTTGTAGATAACAAGTCTTTTATCAAAGAACTTGTATAAATATCTTATATAATAATATTTTATTAAGAAACTCTATATGAAGAGTCTACCTTATCAATAATATCAAAACATGACCAAGTATGTGTATGTAGACTGTGCATGACAGTAATGTAGTACAACCAAAAAAAAAATACAAAGACAAAAATACAAAACAATACAAATGGCAACACTGTTTTAACCAAAAATGTGTAGAGAAATACACAAGAAAGGAGAGACCTACAGAATACAAACAAAACAAATCGACAATCAAAACTGAAAAAACAGACAAAATATTACAAAAACAACGTTAAGTACAATTACATCACAGCTAACATCAATAGCGACCAATTGTCACTAGCAAATTTCCAAATTAAGAAAATTTGCACCTACAGAACGCTTACAGTAAGCCTCGATCAAGTGGCATATTTACCGTAAGACCCACCAACCGAAAAACCCGCAGAAAAATACACAAAACAGTAGAAGTAACATAATATAGCAATCAATTTCAATGTGTTGCAGAACAAGTTCAGTCACAGCTGAAACTAAAATAAATTCCTTGCTCCTTGCGAACACAGAAACGAAATGTCAAACGCGCACTGAACGTCAAATCCACTGTAACATAAAGTGGTATTCACGAACCAAAGTTATTATGACCTTCTCAAATTAGGGCTTGCACATTGAATGTTTACAATTTCCACGTACTGTTTACAGACACTTGACCTCCAACAATGTAGCTTGAATGCTCTGACCTAGAAAAGTCTGTTGTTGAATGAAACGTGTAACAACCAGCAGTACTGTTTACAATAGGAACCCGCCTTCTATGCAGTTATGGTCCACGTAGCAAATGCCTAGTAGTTCACTTCAGTACTTGTCTTGTTATGCTTTATGTAGCATTATAATATAAATGCTCGTACTGTTTATTTGGGTCAACCGTTGATGACCTATATCTGTCCTGTTGTAGCCAAAACTTGCAAGTGTAGAATTAGCGCTGTGTTACGGCTGTCCCGTGTGTAGCTTAGACCCACAGATCAGAAGTGTAATGTGTACTTGTCCTTCTTGTAACTTTCTCGACAAAACTGGAGACATCATACATGTAACAGCCAACCAGGAATGTAAATTTCTGGATCCATAAATGTCAACAATAATGTCAAATGCTCGCTCTGTTCTTTTTAAACCCACAGATCTGGTCCATCAGAAATGTAAGTTTCTAGGCCACATTGGCGACAAGAAATGTATCATAAGAGCCCACGTAACTGGTCCACCAGAAATGTAACTGTCTTTTTTTTTCTTGTTGAGGTGATCACTGGCCCAAGACAGTATACATGTTGTTAGATGTGTAGTGCGAGCGTATGATGAATTGAGTGTGGGTGCGAATGAAGGCGCGAATGTGTTTAGGCTCGTATAGATGTAGATCCTGCAACCCATACTCTCACATGCAGTAATCAAGGATGCTTTGACACTGCAGGCATGTTTCAAGACATTTATTGACGGGAACACACATAATATCAACAGGAACAGTCAGTGTAACAAGGTCATGCTGACCTGACATCGATAGGTATACATTTGGCATTCAAAAAGGTAAACATCAGAATAGACGTGCATGGTCAATAGCAAAGTTCTTCAATAATGACAGTTCGTAGCGTCGCCCTTGGCGTCTCTGACTAAACGCGTCAGATGCCTTAGTCACTTGGACACATAGGTGCAACTTGGCACTCCCCGCCAATTGCACATATCAGGCTGTAGTATAACAGCCGAAAGCACAGGCCTCGTTCTGACGTCGGCCGTGTACTTCTGTTAAATAGGTTATCATCAACCCTGCAGTAATACTTATTGTAGATAGAAGTTCCGCCAATCTGCGGCTCCCACAATATATCTTCGTCACTGGATTTCTGGACAATATAAGACTAACAGTCTTGGATGGCTACCTCGAGCACAAATATATAAGTTCTGAAATGGCGGATCAGTGAGCTACTGTTCACCCTAGGTAATCCTTTACATGTTCTGCCACCGAAAAGCGTAATAATGCATAAAGGTCGGTATTACCTGGAAAATGAATCCTCAGAACTAAACAAGGAATTCTGTCGTCATCCCGACGCACAGAGATTCACTGGGGAAAACTGCCATAGCAGTTACTTCGAAGATTCTCCCCGAAAAACAATGGACTCTTGGTCCCTTCAGAAAAAACAGGACCTCCCGGCTTCCCGGAAGTATATCTCACTCCCGCTTAAAAAACCTTCCCATAGGCCTACGCCGAACTGTCAACCACTGACCCTAAAGGTCAAACACAATGAATGAATAAACAAGGGAAGACAACCCCTAATCAACCTGACATCGCAGGTAAAGACACAATTATACTTATGATACAAACATAAGCAAATAACTTGACAGATGACTCCGTCGAAAATGACAGCAACACTAAGGTTGTGAGATAATTTTTTGTTCTCACTAGACGCTTTATTGTGCGTCAGTATTGCCTTATGTTATTGCGATATATGTGTTGATTCCCTCTAGCTGCGCTTCATTTATGCGTGGTGGGCTGGTTATCTGGATTATCATGTTTTGTTTGGGTGCGTATATTAATTTAGTTTTTCATGTACGTGGTTATATAATTATTATATGCATTGCTTATTGTATATTGACTACCATGTCTTAATTTAACTGCCTTCTTCTTTTCTCCCTCTTTTCATATCCCATCTTGTCTTTGTTTACCCGTCGTCCTTTTCTACTTTTTCTTAGTACTATTTATACGCTTGTGTTTATGACTTTATATACCTATAGGTACATATTGCTATGCTTCCACCCTCCTTTGGTTTTCCAGTCATTGTAATTTTGTTTAAAAAAATGAGGTTATCATTTTTTCCCCGGGGGGTGCAGTAAACTGTTACAGTTAGCTGTTTAAGATGAGGATTTAGTACTTTTGTATTCTGTGGTCAAAGGGAAACCGTGTCTTGTATATTTCTGTTACGGGGTGAGATTTAGTGGTTATTTCCCTTGGCTGGACAATGTCCATTTTTCGGATGTCCATATTAGGATATGTATTATTCAGTTGGCCATATAGGGAGCGTTCTTGCAGTGTTTTCGCGGAACGCTCTGGATTGTCCGTGGGTAAGCTCGACTCAGGGCTTATGCATGCGCGATGATTTTAGGCGGGTCGAGAAGACTGTCTTTTCCATGAGTCGACTTGGGGTTTCCGAGCTGAGAAGTTCAGCGTTTGGTCTCTGACTATTACTCGGGGGAATGGAGCCTTTTGTTAAAGGATATTCAAGTTTTCCCCAGTGATAATTCTGGCTTACGTCTGTAAAGCCATGGATGTGAAAATTGTGTTGTGTCTTATTCCTGGATGGCAGTAAGGTAAAGATATCTTTGAATCTAATCTTGTAGCCCAGAACTTTATTATTGAGGTGGCTTACTCCGGGTGCCGAGATGTATTAAATATAGGAGACTGTTATTGGACATTTGAAACCCCCGCCATTTAAGAAGCGCTTATTCTGTAGCCTAGATCTACATGACCTGTTTGGTCACAAGAAATCAGAGAACAGTAGTCTTTTGTAGCCCGCCATTCGTGCGATATATTTGTAGCTAGATCAACATGACCGGTTTGGTCACAAGAAATCAGAGAACAGTAGTCTTTTGTAGCCCGCCATTTGTGTGGTATATTTTGTAGCTAGATCTACATGACCGGTTTGGTCACAAGAAGTCAGAGAACAGTAGTCATTTGAAGCGCGCCATTTGCGCGGCTTGTTTGTAGCCAAGTTCTACATGCTGAGTCTTCGTGGTGTTTAAGACTATGAGTTGATGCTATCTACATGATGTTAAATGTGCTTATATGACAGTGTAATTGTCTGATGTCAACGTATGTCACTATTGTCCAGTATTAAACTATGTGAAACGCCACCAGTCGTTTTCAACGTTTCATTGACTTCTGAGTGTGGTATGAACGGTGTACTGTGCTATGAAATAACCATCCACACTCCTACAGATACCAAGGACATACTTCTACAGTGATGAACTCTTACGGGTGTGTTACCCAAATGTGGAAGTCTGAAGGCGAACGAGGAAGAAGAAGAAGAAGTTACTCAATTCACATATAATCCTGTTAGTAACAACTTCAACAACCTTGGCCACTGGTAGCCTGTGTGGCGTTTATAAGAAGCCTTTACCTCTACATTGATGCCAGGCTACACATATGAGAGTTTAACAAAGAGCACTACACAAAAAGAATACTTAACAACTAGCGTAAGGACTTTAATAAACTGAAGTACCTTAACACAGAGCAATGTTATTAAATCTCTTGATAATATGTATCATTTATTCATTCATGTTCCTGAATCTGTCGGTTATATCAGTACGTGTTTTTGTAAAGTGTGATAATTCCTGATTATGTATGATTCATTCATTTCCCTAAATCACCTTATGGAGCAAGGATCCACCAATACAGCTGGCCCATCATGTAGGCAGCCTACACTAAAGCATGGATCCACCAATACAGCTGGTTCCCTTGTAGGCAGCCTACACTAAAGCATGGATCCACCAATACAGCTGGTCCCCTTGTAAACAGCATCCACTAAAGCATGGATCCACTAATACAGCTGGTCACCTTGTAGGCAGCCTACACTAAAGCATGGATCCACCAATACAGCTGGTCACATTGTAGGCATCCTACACTAAAGCATGGATCCACCAATACAGCTGGTCACCTTGTAGGCAGCCTACACTAAAGCATGTGTGGTTTCTGTAACAATTAATGGTACAAGATGAGGTTCCCAGCCACATGTATGCATTGTTCTGTATTATTCCTCCAGGTTGTGTCTTTTCACTTTGGTTGGTGTTATTTTTTAAGTTATTGTGATTTTCAGTAAGTGATTCTAGCCGTCATTTCTGGTATGATGTTGTCTATTAAACAAACGCGCATTTATGTCAATCCTACATGTGTACCAACGGGCTGATCACCCGTTTGCCAGTTCATCCTATCTCATCCTATGTAGCATTGTTCTATTGTCACAACCTTCATCCTATCTCATCCTATGTAACATTGTTCTATTGTCACAACCCTTATCCTATCTCATCCTATGTAACACTGTTCTATTGTCACAACCCTCATCCTATCTCATCCTATGTAACATTGTTCTATTGTCACAACCCTCATCTTATCTCATCCTATGTAACATTGTTCTATTGTCACAACCTTTATCCTATCTCATCCTATGTAGCATTGTTCTATTGTCACAACCTTTATCCTATCTCATCCTATGTAACATTGTTCTATTGTCACAACCTTCATCCTATCTCATCCTATGTAACATTGTTCTATTGTCACAACCCTCATCTTATCTCATCCTATGTAACATTGTTATATTGTCACAACCTTTATCCTATCTCATCCTATGTAACATTGTTCTATTGTCACAACCTTCATCCTATCTCATCCTATGTAACATTGTTCTATTGTCACAACCCTCATCTTATCTCATTCTATGTAACATTGTTCTATTGTCACAACCTTTATCCTATCTCATCCTATGTAGCATTGTTCTATTGTCACAACCTTTATCATATCTCATCCTATGTAACATTGTTCAATTGTCACAACCTTCATCCTACCTCATCCTATGTAACATTGTTCTATTGTCACAACCCTCATCTTATCTCATCCTATGTAACATTGTTCTATTGTCACAACCCTCATCTTATCTCATCCTATGTAACATTGTTATATTGTCACAACCTTTATCCTATCTCATCCTATGTAACATTGTTCTATTGTCACAACCTTCATCCTATCTCATCCTATGCAACATTGTTCTATTGTCACAACCTTCATCCTATCTCATCCTATCTCATCCTATGCAACATTGTTCTATTGTCACAACCTTCATCCTATCTCATCCTATCTCATCCTATGTAACATTGTTCTCCAGTTATCACGTGCCGATCCTTTTTGGTCTGTGCCACCTGTCGAGGTTATCTCCCTGCCCACTTTCATGTTCAAGTCTGATTCCGATCCCACTCTCCATTTGTTGGTTTTATTATTGCTGGTTACATTCTTAGTAATTAGTTATAGTTAGTTTTCTAGTTGTGATTGGAGGTGAGAGTGTAACAAGGTGATAAGTGTTCACGACGCTGACATGTGCATCCACGGAACACGTTTTGTGATACGGGAAGTAAGACGCAATGAAGCTATAAATAATTTATGGGAATTACAGTGCGCAGATGTCGACCATTACTAAACACACCATAGTGACTAACAAACGTGACACTTTGAAAAAAATGCTCTAGACAAGAAGAAAAGAATAAATGAAACAACATAAATACAAGACTAATGACTTACTTAGTCGTTCCTCTTCTATCGTAAGGTGTAGAGGGTTGAAAGAGAGCGCAATCTTATCCTATCGTCTGTCTACCTCCTGGTCCATTCTACTCCTCCGTCCTTCAAAGATTGTCTAATGTTGTCCTCCTAGGGGTCTGGGTCGTCCTGGAGGTCTGGATCCCTGGCTCTTAGTTTCCCATGCTTGTCGTGTAAGCCAATCTTCTCTCACTCTGCAGACATGGCCAAACCATACTAATGACACTGGTTATAACAAACACAAAAACAAATGAGAATACCACTAGGAAAATAAAAATTATGAGTTGCGTGGACAAAATGTTATTTATTCTCCACAATAAATGGACCACGTGACTGGTATGACATATTATACAAGTAGCATGACTTGTCCCAAAGCACCTGGTCATTAAGGGCTGGGCACACTTTAGCATGAACAAATTTGCTTCTACATTTCCAACGAGGAAAAACCATTTGTCGTTGTTGCTAGCTTTACAGTGTTCAACAGCCAAAAACGAAATAACTCCTCACGCAAATTGAAAAGGAAAAAAGCAATTTGTAATTGTAGGCAAATTTGGTACCATTACCTTTGGGATCGATGCTCGCAGTAAAATTGTATTGATCAATCAAATGTTGCGAGCTACGGCACCAGCGGAGACGTAATATACAAAGGAAATGTGAACGCGTAGGGAAACATTTTTTGTATGTTAAAGGTGGCCTCGTTCGAATAGAACTATAACGAACAGGATGGATGAAAAAAGATAATTCTTTCACCGTTGCTTCCAGGAGGAAACAAGATATGCTTAGGTGTAGATGACAGTGCAAGGCATGCAGTATTTGCTAAGATAATTGAATGCTAGTGTGTCAACAAGTGAATTGATAAGACTGTTTGTCACTTCTAATAAGCCTAGCAAATCGTAGGATGAACTGAATGTAGAAGAACATGTATGGAGAGAAAGCTGCAGGTCGTCTGAGTAAAACGAAATATGGATGAACAGGATTGCTTGTATATAAAACTAGAACGACCAAGTGACACAGGTTCTCTATTCTTAAGGCTGTTTATCAAATATGTTATCCATAAGTGTCTAATGAAGTATAACGCACAAGTTAATTTCATGTAGAATCAGCGCGCCAGGCTTTTTGTCAATTTGATGTTACATTTTATACTGCAAGCTATACACTCTTTAAAAAATTATTTGTGGCTTTTTAGTTCACTAAAAGCCTGTGTTTAACATTTTTTTTTTTTTGTATTGGCTCTAAACTGATGCGTGGAATGAAAACTAGTCCATTTTAATTACTGCCTGTGATGATTTTGTTTTGTAACATTTGAAAAGTTCAGTCCGCTATCGTTACTGGTTACACACTTTCATTAAGAAAATTAGTAGTGTGGGAATATCTATATGTTGGGTGTCCATGATACAATAATGTTGACTATATTCTAGGTCACCAAGATCTGCGTACTTGGAGCAAGCAAGAGGACATGCACACCATCATAGCTGGCAGACGCTGGAGCTGAGTTGGCCATGTCCTCAGAAGAGACCCCGATGCCATCACTAGAACAGCTATGCTATGGACCCCTGAAGGAAAACAAAAGAGAGCCCGACCAAAAACAACTTGGCGGAGGACTGTGGAGGCTGAGATGCAAAGAATGAACCAGAGTTGGGGCGCTGTACGAAGGGTGGCCGCCGACCGAGCAAAGTGGAATCAATTTGTTGTTGCCCTACAAGACGCCACCAGGCGTAATGGCCACTGACTGTTTTGACGGTCGGCGGCTAAGGATCAAAAAAGAAGAAGAAGAAGATATTCTAGGTCATTTAGTGAATAATTTATGTAACTATGTGAAAGTGGACAGAAACAAATGGAACGAATAACTAGGACTAACGTCACAAACAGGTAAATTAATGTGTCATAAAGAAAACATTATTTGGTACATAACACAGTTTTTTTTTATAATAATGTTAACAAAAGATTTATCAGAATACATTTAAACGAATTAGTTATACACGTTGATTCTTTGTCTTGTCAACCAACAGTTTTACTCTTGGTACAGTTTCTGAAAGAGTCTCCACTTATTATTTTTAGACTCCATTTTGTTTTCCTTGCTTTGGATTAGAATAAGAACTGGTGGTTCTCTTTTCCATTCCACAACTTTGTTTCTCACTAACACTACTACTTTTGGAAAATTTTAGTTGAATTATTTACAGTGTGTCCCAAACGTCTGGATTCATAGAGAATTCGGCTGCTACTTGTCTTTGTGAGGATCCCTGTCTTTGAGAACAATCGTTGTTCGTTAATCTGCTGCAAATGTCAAATCCATATTGGCACAGACAACAATTATTACATGTTGGAAAGGGGAATAAATTTAGATAACGCAAATTGGTTAATCTATGCTATTAATTGTTACGTCTCTTTATTAAATTAACTGTGACTTGGCGTGGAGTTTGTAGAGCTAGGTAGACCATTCCTCCAGTTCCAGAGAAACAAATAATCTGCGTGTATGCAGCCCTTTCACCGTAATGAATATGGGCTACTTTCTAAATCATGTAAGTCGAGAATCAACTTATCCAAGTCAGAACAACACTGTATCTTAAATGTATGGAATTTAGTAGCTGACGGGTAAAACATCTCTTGATGTTTGGAGGACCACCAGTAAATTACGAAAGTCACAAAATAATGTTGTCGTACATCCAAAAACAAAAACTTCATTACGAATGTATTTTTCTGTAACCGCTGTTTCTCTTCCTTTGTCACATTTTTTTTGTCTGTGCTTATTTACAATAGCACTGGTAGTTCAAAGCCGAGTGGAACAGTCCTAGTTACTGTGGTTTGGTCACGTGTGTAGTATTGGAGAAGAACGGCTGCCACGACACATATGGGAAGACAATAGCCTGTGGCAACGTTGATTTTGCTGGGGAGGTTATGATGGTATCCTAAAAAGAATGAAAAGGTGGCTGCTATAACCGTGTGAGGTCAAGCACATGTAGGTCTCTGACTCTATAGATGATGATGATGAATTATGTGCAGAGAACCTAACGCTACCTCCCTAGGTCTCACACGGTCGATCTTCTGGCTCTAGTGTATGGTGTATATTGTGTATGGTGTACCTAGTGTCTAGGGGAGAAATGAATGATCGTACACAACAATCAAACACTTTAAGTTTCTATTAAAGAAGTTAATAACTAGCAGTTAAGTTTTTCTTTGAACAAATATTTACAATTTATTTTGCCTGTCCATTCATAGCTTGTGGACAGGTTTTTGAAAATAAGGACAAGATAGTTTACAGAATAGAACAATTAAAAATGTTGGGACAATTTGCCCAATAACTAAAAGTTATTATGTATTTATAAATGTCCTTCCTGTTTGAAATATTACAGAGTTCACTTTATTTATCTAACGGGAGAGTCACTGTATCTGAGGGCTGTAGTTCATCATACGCCCATAAAATTCCTGTGTAATATCTTGAAACACAAGAAAATGTCAGAGATGCCCCGTATGCTTTACTCTTCGCCTGGGAGTCCTTGTTGTAAGATAATTCAATGGGTAGTTGCAGAAATTTCAAGTTCAACACTCGCCAAAGCTCCTACTGGATATTCGACAGCAATAAGTCTGGTTGGAGACTGGTTGGCATTTATTAGTACTCAGCAGGTTTCCTGTCACCAGCCGGCAACAGGAACATAGACCCTCTGCAACAAAAGGACACCCTGGCCTTTTATCTCTGATCAATTATTCTAACACTTAATTTCCTACGTGGGTATGGGGTCAGCCTCGCGTGCCTTACAAATGCACTCGCCCCGACTCGTACAGGACTTCAACCTTATTGGGACCACACCTCAAGTCCTTATAGTAGATACGCCACTGTACGTTGACATACTTTTCCTCCATACAATAATGTGGAGTAACCACATTTTCTTTGATATGATATTATCTTCTTTTCTTTTCAATTATATTTGCTTCAGGCATGTAAACAGTGTTCATTGAACACAGAGGCTTACTAATCTATTTTAATACAATAATATGTCAACATAATTATAACAACATACATCAGTCAGATACCGTTTAATGTGTGGACTCAACAATGTCTGCTTCCGACATGTCCTTCACTTTTTCCCCAATAGCAGTATCTAACTTTGTAGTTGGACAAAACATATTAAATTTCATAAAATATCCTTACCACAATCAAGAAATATATAAACAAATGACGCTGATTTTGAGAAGAAATGGCCTCAGCTTCCTCCGAACTGCACAGACTGTGAATTTATTCTTTATTTAAGTTTAAAATTAACACAGCTATTTTTCAGCGTATCTGTATACAAATTTTAGTTCAACTGGCAATGAATAGTCAAAGCCTTTTGCTAATATCTACCAGCACTAGCCAATCGTAACGTTCTACTACTTGAATTCAAATGCAGTTTGAATGAAAAACCCAAAATAATTTTGAATAACTGGTGGTCGATTGGCCCGTCTGCTCTAGTCATGCCCAATACAAAAGATATCACGTTTAGGATTACATTTTTCCTACCGCTCCCCTTGTCAGTCATACTCTTTTTACCCAAGCAAATTTGAATGTACCTATCTGCCTCTCCCAAGCTCGCGTCCCCCTAACGTTACCAAAAAAACATAAGCTGGAACGCCAGTCTGTCTGGTCGAGTGTCCGTAGATATTAGTATTTCTTCAATAACTTCTCTAATACTGGGGCTATCATATTATTTAAAGTACATTCTTACTCAGCTAACTCTACGTCATACTACCATATAATTCTTATGAGGAACTACATAATGGTTTAAAATTGCCAATTTATGTCATCGTCCATCGTCAAATAAAATTTTGCACAAGTCCGCCATCTTTCTTCTCCTTCATCTTGCTAGCATGTATTTTTCAAATAACTAACTTGTTTTAGTTACGTCAGAAATGCTACCACTAGGAGGAAATTAAAATTGTCTGCGTGGTTATGTCTATGCTGGCTTTTTTGCAGTGTGTATCTATGCGTTGCAGACTGTGTCATCGAAGCAGGGTGTAGACGGGGCGGGTTAAGAATTTTGCGTTACTAATAGTATTGTATCGTGTAATACTACCAAACAATGTAAGGATTACTACTAATTCTGCTTTAAATTTGACAGAAAGCGTTACTTCAGATAGCTATATTGCGGCATGCTTCCGCCAATAGTTAATTGTAAGGCTAGACTACAAAGTGTATGCAGCAGATGGGCAAAAATTAACTATTAGTAGTGTTTCTCGAAAACGAAACTAAAGCGTGTCAGACTTTTTCCGTGAAATCGTTCTATAGGCTTAGCACTGTACAAAAAGCAGCCTGCTGGCGTCGAAGAGGCCAACCGTCAGACACATGCAGGCAAATGTATTTATTATCGTTTTATGCCCAAATCTTACTAAATTGAGCGTTTATTCTCGCATATTTTGCTACATAGCCAGGGATCCAGATCTCCAAGACGACACATAGTTTGCTTAGAGGACAACATTAGACAATCCCTGAAGGACCGAGGACTGGACTGGAAGCAGTTTACACGATAACATGGCGCTCTCTCTGGCTAACCTCTACACCCTAAGGTGGAAAAGGTTTGTGTCGTTTGGTTTTAAGGACCATATTCACTGCACACGGACAACT
Source organism: Oreohelix idahoensis (assembly GCA_024509875.1). NCBI lineage: Eukaryota > Metazoa > Mollusca > Gastropoda > Stylommatophora > Oreohelicidae > Oreohelix > Oreohelix idahoensis. The sequence goes on along the minus strand of JAMPIV010003380.1, from coordinate 87,726 downwards.
CCATCAGTGCTCCGGTCTCCTCCCTTAGATCTCAAGGAGGATATCAGCACAGTGCACGAACTCCAAAGCACAGGCGAGAATCCCAAATGTGTGTATTTAGGTAGGAATCATACATTCTATAAATATTTTTTTATCGGATAGGTTTTCCTAATTTTGTAAATTCTGCTAGGGCAAGGGCCGTAAGGCCTACTCTTTACGATTTCCAATTGCCAGGGAATATTTAACGTGTGCAACTTGCACTCGGAACCTACTATTTGTTCATCCTTATCCGAGAAGGCTAGGCATCCAATCACACAACCCAGGGGATCATCGGAAGCATGACATGATTAGGACCCAGTGGTTCTGAAAAAATTCCATCATAAATATTCCTTAGATTGGGAACCGAACCCTATACCTTTATAATTAGAGGCGGACGCCATACTCCTTAGTCACTTCGGCCCATAGGGTAGAAGAGAAAATACTAAGTAAGAAAATGTGTTTAAAAGATTGTCGAAGTGCGCTATCTGGCGCCGATGAAACGTTTCGGCGTAAACATTTTCTCTCTCTTGAATTACCATTGAAAGTGGTAAAAAATATAAGTGTTCACTACTTTAACACGTGCATTAAACTCCAAATTATTTAAAGTCTTTATACTCTAAACATAAGACACACAACAAGATTTTAACAATGTAAAAAATGTACTAATAAAAATTAGTGAATTGCATTTGCCTTTTATAATTTTGTCTAAAAAGTTCATAAAGTTAAAAAAATAATGAAAATATGTTATTTATTATCATTTTTGTTAATAACTAAATTGTTTCCCTTCGAAAGTAAATAGGATACTTTCCCCTAAATGTTTGTTTCTGTTTATTAAAGTATCACATGGTTGTTCTTTTTTTCTTTTTGTTTCACTTATTTCTGAGATTCGACATCCGGTCAAAACCTGACAAGAGGTGTGATATCTCGGTTATAAGCGGGGTATATTGTGTGCATTTTTATTACATTTTTCTGTACTGTTATTTCTGTCCTTTTTTTAATTATGTGGGAGGGTGGGGGGGGGGGGGGACTTTTATTTTAGCCATGAAAAGGTCTATTTCTGTGAATTACCGCTATCAATAATAACCGTGTCTGACCGTCACGTCGTAAGGTTTATTCGAGTGTTTCTGCTTGTTCAATCCGTATACTTATTTATTTATATTTGTTAAGTGTAATGATTTTACCTCTATATCTATTATTGCCTCTGTACCGACGTGTCGTTAAAAGTACTACTAGCTGAAATGAAGATTTATGTGTGTTTTTCGTTTCCTTTTGTGTCTACCCATAGAGTGGTCTTCCTTAACTCCAGCTGATTTATGACTTTATCAATGATGATTTGATGTAGGGTGTCTAAAATTGCAATTAGTAATTCATTCATTCATAACCCTCCACTCCCAAAGGAGCATAGGCCTTCAACAAACACATGTTAAGTATTCCTGTCACGTGCCATCATCTCAAGTTCTTTCCACGTTCTCCTCATCATTTTCACCTCTGTTTCCAGCTCTCTTCTTCATGTGCTTCTTGGTCTACCATTGCCTCTCTTGCCCTGGGGGTTCCAGAACAAGGACTGCCTTGTAATGCTATCAACAGGTTTTCTCAGTGTGTGTCCAATCCATCGCCATCGTCTTCTTCTCATCTCTTGTTCCACTGGCACTTGTCTAGTTCTTGTCCTCAGTTCTACGTTGGTAACCTTGTCATACCATTTTAATCCCTCTATTCTACGCAAGCACCCATTTATGAAAGTCTGTAGCTTTTTGGTTGTTGTCTTTGTTGTTCTCCATGTCTCAGAGCCATACAATAGGACTGACTTCACATTTGAGTTGAAGATTATTATTTTCGTGTTGGATCCGATTTCTCTTGATCTCCATATATTTCCCAATGCAATGAAAGCTCCTCTTGCCTTTTGTATTCTTATTTTGATATCACTGTCTATCCCTCCAACTTTGTCTATATTGATATGTGTACGATTCTACATCTTGTATTGGTGTTTCTTCAAGTTCAACACTGTTATCATTACCTGCATTTATTCTCATTATTTTTGCCTTTTCCCTTTGTATTTTCAGACCCAATTGCTGTGACCTCTCCTCAGGTGTTTTCAATGTGTCCTGCATCTGATTACGGTTATGGGACAGAAGAGCCACGTCATCAGCAAAATCCAGATCATCCAACTGCTTAGTCAGAGTCCACTGGATTCCATTTCTGTTGTGTGTTGTCGATGATCTCATAACCCAGTCTATTGCTAGTAAGAAAAGAAATGGAGATAAGAGGCATCACTGTCGCACTCCTGTTCTTATCCCAAATGGTCCTGTAAGCTGTCCTTCGTGAAGAACTCTGCATGTCATGTCTTCATATGTTTTCTTTATTAAATTAATGATCTTCAGGGGAACTCCATAATGCCTCATCAATTTCCAAAGTGATTCTCTGTCTACACTGTCAAATGCCTTTTCGTAGTCCACAAATCCGATGTATAGTGGTGAATTCTATTCCAGACTTTGTTCAACTATTATTCTCAAAGTTGTTATCTGGTCTGTACATGATCTGTTTTGTCGGAAACCGGCTTGTTCATCTCTCAGTTTTCTGTCTATGGGCTCTTTTAATCTCTCAAGGATAATCCTGTTTAATACTTTTCCTGGCACTGATAGTAACATTATTCCTCTATAATTTGTGTACTCTTGTAAATTTCCCTTCTTAGGCAACTTAACCAAATATCCTTCCTTCCATTCTGCTGGTATCTCTTCTTTTTCCCAGACTTTGCCAAGTAATTTATATAACATCTCTGTAGCCGTGTCGATATCTGCTTTGATGGCCTCTGCTGGAATTCCATCAGGTCCAGACGCTTTTCCATCTCTTAGAAGCTTTATGGCTTTCTCTATTTCTTACTTCGTTGGTCTTTCACCGTTAATTTGTAGCTCTTCTTCTGCTGGCTGGATGTCCGGGGGGTTTTGTGGAGCTGGTCTATTGAGAAGGTCCTAAAAATGTTCTGTCCACCTCTTCATTTGCTCTTGTATATTGCTGAGCAGTTTCCCATTCTTGTCTTTTGTGAGGTAATTTGTTTGCTTGTATTTCCCTCTTAGCTTCTTTGTGCTGTTATACAGTTCTCTCATATTTCCTTTGGCTGCAGCATCTTCTGCCTCTCTTGCCAACTTCTCAATATACTTCCTCTTGTCTCTTTTGATACTTCTTTTTACTTCTTTGTTTGCTTCTGTGTACACTTCTTGAGCCTTGGCTTTGGAACTTCTGGTTTTGCTTGTTGTTTTAATCTGCTTTCTTGTTTTTTCTGTCTTGTATCTTATTGATTTTTTCTGTTGTTATCTATGCTTTATGTTGTAGTTCCCTTTTCCCCAGTATTTCTTCACATGTCTCTTTCCATACAGTTTTGACCTGCTGCCAATAGTCTTCTGTATTCTCTACATCTTCCAGCTGTTTGAGCACTTGGAATTTGTTGGATACTGTGACCGCAAATGTGTCTCTCGTTTCTTGATCTCTTAGATGTCCTACATTAAATTGTTGTCTATAATTTTGCATTGTTGCATATCTTTTGAGTTTCATTTTTACTTCGCTATCAGAAGGTGGTGATCTGATGCCACATCTCCTCCTCTATATACCTTTACATCCTGCAATGATGATCTAAACTTCTTGTTTATGCATATATGATCAATCTGATTTTCTGTTTAATGTTCTGGTGATATCCATGTTGCCTTGCCATATTCTCGTATTTGGAAACATGCTTCCTCCTATAGCCAGTTGTAATTATTCCTTTGGATTCTTTATTGTTTCACTGTGTGGTTTTATTTGATATGTCAATGATAAACTATCTGACTTGTTTTACGATTTTGGTTCGTTCTTGGTGGAATGTCTGCTTTATTTCTCTACCCGTAGTTATATAACTGTAATCTCTGTAGTCAGCTGTCGGAGTTGGGATTTGATGTGTAGTTTCTGCTTACTTGAAATCGTATTTGTTGCCAAACTATTTATTGTTTAAGGTAATGGTTTCAGCTCTCCTTCTCATACCACTATGACATGTATTAATAATCTCAACAACAAAAAAAACTTATGTGACAGCGTTGTAATTCTGCACTAGTCAGTCCATCCGCAGTTCTATCAGTATTCCTAATCTATCCCAGTTAGCCCGTCTATAGCTCTGTCAGCATTACAAATATTTCCCACTCCGCTCAAAGGTAGGTCTTTGAACGTTACAAATATGTCCCAGCTGGCTCGTTTGTAGATCCGTAAAATTACATATTTTTTCCAGTTAGATCATCTGTAGTTTTGTAAACATTACACATCATTCCCAGTTAGCCGCCACCTAGTCTATTATCAGAGAGGCAAGACAGAATTACAAACCGTGTTGAACTGAAGAACTACAAAGGCTTGATGATGAACTACGCAACTTGAGAGAGATGAAACAATTACAAACTGGCAACAAGAACAAGAAATAGAGACTATAGACTACAAATACGTAATATATATAAACACAGATGAAGAGCAATAATAAAGCTGTGGCAGCGGTAATCGCTGTATCAGTCTATAATGGTGTGGCCGCCTGCGCTAACAGGTGGTTACCTCACATGGCCGTTGCATGCCCAGGTTCTTTGCTTCAGTAGCTAGCGATGACATGATGAATGATTACAATAGTCACACACACAGCAAGCGATGAGATAACGCCATAGTAATTGCAATACTGTTTATTTACACGTAAGTGGACCATAGCGGTCTGCCTTGACCTCCACAATCGTGGTCCATCATATAATATACTCGCACAATGTGTAAGTTCTTTCTCAATATTGTTCTCGTAATCGTATTGAGGGCCCGGTAGTCACAGCAGAAGTGGTGTGTCCCGTCTTTCTTTCTGACTATCAGTGGCGTATCCTGGTAATGCGAGCTAGGCGTGCTGCTACTTAAAATGAATATGTACGTCTTCTATTTAACCCCTTCCCCCCTTAATTCAAAAACCAACTAGATTCAATTACGCAACGATAGTTATTTGGCTGGAAGAAAAACATTAACTAAATAATACATATTTTCACTTACAGGTTTCACTTGAAGATCAGATCTATTCTACTTTCCTTTTGCAGAAATTTCTCTGTTACAGCATCGTAAAATGTATTCTTCATTCTAACCTTGCTCAAAAGTTCGTTTTCAATGGACAATAGGCTGAGACTGTAGAGTCGATCTTGACCTTGTGTAGATCTGTGGTAGCTGTGGATTCGCTTTAAAGCTGAAAACGATCTTTCTACAGAAGCAGTATTTGTTGGAATTGTCATTATCAATTCTGCCAGTTTGAACACTTCTTTAAAGCCTGAACTGAGATCATTTTCAACTAAGAACTGCAGTAACTCATGAACTGACTTGTTGCAGAACTCATCCGAACAATAAAGTACAACAAGTTCATTCTTCAATCTTACATAGTCGAACATTTCTCCATAAACGTCTTTTAATTTTTGGATGAGGTCCTCTGGAAAATTTTTCTTGAAACTGGTATACTTTTGCTCATAAAGAAGGTGGAAATACTCAAGTTTCTTTAAAGCTGCAAACCGTGTTTCTGTGTGAACACTAATGTTATCAATGATTTCAAAATACAGTTGGCAACATGCATCTTTTCCTATACAACCACGGCGTCGTTTATTTGTAGGTGATTCAAATTCTTCTCCCCTCCTTCCCAATGCAGCATACCAAATCTCACTAAAGGCAGTATCCCTTGCTCGTTGAAGTTCATTTTTGATCTCTTCTATTTTCTTGGAGCAGTACAAAATATCGAAATTTCTCGTTTGAAGTAAATTGTATAAAACATCTGTATATGCACATAATCTTGAAAATACTTGAAGTAGGAAAATTGTATTTAGGCTCCTCAAGAATGACAAAAAGCCTTGCGATTTAACCACTGTGTCAGCATCCCATTGTACAGAACAATCAATGACATTTTCAAAAAAGTCAATAAGCTCTAACCAATGATCGTTCACTGTATTTACTAATCTGGAAGTGAAGTTCCACCTGGTAGGTGCTACAGTTGGCAACTTCTTAGAAAGAAATTCTTGAAGAGCTATTGTTCTCTTAGACGATTTTGAGAAAAATGCAGAAAGACTATTGAGAGTTTAAAAAAAATATTGCAGTCTTTGATATTCATCAAACTTTGTTGCAAGACGAGGTTCAATGCATGGGCACAGCAATGAGTAAAGAGTGCTTTTGGGTAAACATCAATAACCTTTTTTTGTAAGCCATCCAAATGACCTGCCATCAAAGACGCTCCATCATAAGTTTGCCCAACTAACTTATCTTTAAGTTTGTATTCTTGTACAGTGCTAACTACGTGTTTAAACAAACCTTCAGAGGTTCTATCCTGACTAACGTCGGTAAGCCCGACAAACCTTTCATAAACAACACCATCTAATACATAACTTAAGACGGTTGATAGCTGCGATTTGCACGTGATATCACAACTCTCATCCAGAAGTATAGCAGCAAAGTTTGAAACGTGGACTTCCTTCTTTATTTCATCAATGAGGACTTCAGAGATAGCCTGAATGAGACCATTTTTCACAGCTGAAGAGGTTCCGCGGAAAACTGTAGAGCTCTGTAGGTGATGTTCCAAAAGAGGGTCATATTGCTGAAGTGCATCCAGAAACTCTAAATAGTTGCCTCTGTTGAAAGAGTCATTACATTCGTCATGTCCTCGGAAAGGAAGCTCCTGTTTACCAAGGAAGCATACCGCATCAATCAGAAATTTCAAGATATCTCGATTCTTTTTTACAAGTTCATTATGTTGGCTTATACTTTTATCAAGCTGATCATTAAGCAAGACGTCCACTCTTTGTCGGCCAAACATTTTCAGCTGAAAAAAAAACATTGGACATGGCTTTTAGTCTTTTCGTGTCTCTGTGCAGATGTACTTAAGTGGTTAAGATCATCAAACCCATTTCTACTCCATACGTTGCCTTCTGAAGAAAATAAAAAACAAGGCCAACAGAACAATTTATTCCTCTTTTCACAACCAGTTAACCAATCCACCGACTTGTAATGAGCTGTTGAAAAATGGCGTGTGTATACTTCTGCCTTAGTTTTATGTACTGTTTTTAAGAGTGGTAACTCAGGACATGGTTTATCGTTACGCACAATTGATAGTTTTTCACTAAAACTTAGTGAACAAAACTTCTTTTTAGCGATGTCGTCCAACACTTGCATTTTGGGTATATGTCAATTATCTCCGAAATACTAATTAACTTACAACTTGAAACTCACTGTCACTGTAATAATCTGCACTCCCGCAACTAACAAAAATTAATCACAAAAAACACTGGACTTGGGACACAGCCAATTTTTACAACTCGAGAGCTGCAAGACGGACCGCACGCATGTTTGCATTGTATTGACGTATCTGGCCATGATCCCATACCACACAAAGCAGTCTTTAGACGTGAATCCGGAAGGTGCAGCACGCATTGTGACGGAATTACCCGAGAAACGTCGGGCGATTGCAACCATCCAATAAAAACTGCACTATAAAACGCGTCTGGGAAACTGAAACTAGATGTACTCGTAGAGTCTATGCGGGAAAATCCGTTATCCTGATGCGTGCGGTCCGAAAGCAGAACATTAGAAAAGAAATATTTTATAGAATAATAAATTAAATTTTTATTTTCCTTCGCGCATAGCTGTGCGCAGCACGCACAGCACACATAGAGAATATGCTCTATGGCTCTTACTACAATTTGCCTATTTTTAAATTGTGTCCAGTATGGTTTCTTGTGGATAGGCGTGTCTGTCGTGGTTTCTATTTCCATTTTCACCGTATCTGTCCTGCCGATTTCTATGTCACTCAATGCGAAAACATCATGATTTTCAACAATGAAATCTTGCAATATTTTCCTGTGTTGGGGTGTCGTTATAATTTGCTTCTTTAATTCTATAATCCTTTCGTTCATGTTGGTATGAGTTGCTTCCCGTTGTCGTCCTTTATACTTCATGCACGTACCAACACTATTGATTCCTTCCGCGTGTGTATTCTGTTTTTCATCTATTCGCCTCCCGTGTAGTGTTGCTACACTGTATTCACGTTTTTTCGTGCAACATGCGAGACCCTGTCTTTTCCATTCCTCATTGCCACGTCTGTGCTGCGGCTGTTCTCTCCTATACCGACCCATATTCTCACTTCGCCACTTGGCTGTTGATCCCTGCCAGCCATTCCCTATCTGGTGTGTCCTCCCTTCTTGATTAAGTCCACCTATTTTCCACTTGTTGTGACGTATTACCTGTGCCCCTCTCCTTTTATTGGGATATACCTGTTTGTTTTCGTCGTGACAGTTATCTTGTATATCTTGTATTCTTCCAACCACAAACCCTCTGGGTATTCTTATTGTTTTTACCGCCGTGTTAACAAGCATTACTGGGAAGCGGGATCTGCCTTCTATGTTAGCTATTCCTTACGTAAGTAATATTCCCGGTTCATCCGCTATGTCCGTGTCAGGAAATTCTAGAGTTCTCACTGTTTGCCCTATCGTATAGTATGGGAATCTTTTCAGTTTTCCTATTACTATGTTGACTGAGTTCAGAGGTAAGGTAACTGTTCTTTGTAGCCGTATGACTGAGGCTATATGTATGTCGTCTTCCATGTCGAGATATTCGTCGTAAATCTTCACTTTGTGTAAATCAAAGTACATTCTGACCTGGTGTTTCTGTAAAACTTATCTCCCCAAGATGAAGTTTTGTGACATTCCTTTTACTATGAAAAAACTATGTTCAATTTCCTTTGTACCAATAGTGACTTTCATCGTTGCTATTCCTATTACTTTTAGGTTCTCTCCAGAAACCGACGTTAACTGAATGCGTGTCCTTGAAAACTTGGTTAAATGTCTGATCTGTTTATGTATTCCAAACCTTACGAGGCTTAAACTAGCTCCAGAGTCCAGCAATGATCTATACTTCTTTCCGACTATACTTAATAGACATGAGCTTGAGTCTGTACTGTATCCATTTCTTTCTACCTGGTTGTTTTGCCTTTCCTGTATGCCCACGCATTGTTGTTGTCTTATGCTTTTGATTGTTCTGTTCTCATGCACTATTCTCAATTTCTTCTTTTGAGACCTATTTCCTATCCTATCCGCAACGGTCCCTTCTATCGGACAGGTCCGCCATTTCCCTGGTACGACCCCCTGTGACCATAGTTCTGTGTTTGTCTACTAGTGTCGTAGACTATAGGGTGGTGCACTCCTCTGGTGTTATGTGTATATGCTCGGGTGTTGCCATAGAAGGCACGACCTCTGTTATCCCTAAATCTAGAATCTGTCTGGTGAGAATAAGAGTACTGACCCATTGGTGAACTTGGTCTCTCGTGCCTTTCCTGTTGCTCACAAAATCTTGCTTGTGTCCAATCTTTTGGCACCGGAAACATCTAACGTTAGGTGTGACATGTAATGTTCCTCTTTGCTGTCTTCCACTCATATACCTACCCTGCTGCTGTCTCCTCCTGTCTACCTGGTCCAATTCCATCGGTTCTATGGTTCTTCCTCTGTTTCTGCCTGTCCCAATCGAATGTCTAAGCATTTTCTAACATTCTCTTCTGCCACGGCAGGTGAAATTGCTTCTTTCAGCGTCTTGTAATCCTTCCTTAACAACATTAACTTTGGTGTGTTATTAGTCAACCCATCAATAAATATACCTACCAGCTGTTTGTCCATTTCTTGGAGGCTGACTTCCTGGCCCATGAATGTTTCTTCTGCAAGATTCAGCAGTCTATCACTGAACATCTGCGTAGTCTCATTCTTGTGTTGCTTTAGCTTCCTTAACTGATGCCAAGCAATTTGTGGGTCATACACGAAGGAATACCGTCCAACTCTGCTTTAAGATCTTTCCACGTTTCATTGGGGCATGTGTCCAATCGCCTTCTCATAAAGTCAGTGTCCAGACCAGCAGACAAAAAAAATGCAATTTTAACTTTCTCAAATTCATCTGCGTTTATTGACATTGCATATTTATTAATGTCTGTAAGCCACTTACGGCATGCTTCTGGGTCACCTCAAAATAAGTCTACATTACCTTTTATGTTTGCGTATTTAGCGCTGTTGTCTACCTTGGCTAATGTGTCGGTAATCGTCTTTACGAGGGCTAGAGTCTGACTGTCTTGCATGTTATACTGTGTCTGTTCGGTCTGTGCTATCATACAATCTGAAAAATAGTTACTTAATTCTACTGCTAACTAATCAAGTACAATCAAAAGAACATATATATATATATATATTTTTTTTTTCTTATCCAGCGGCACTTGGGCTTTCAGCCCTTCGGCCCAATGACATGTCATTGCGACGCTGGGGAACCTGAGGACTTTCCTTCCAACCCGGTCAGGAGCTTCGCTCCTTCCCATCCACAGAGGGTTTATCACAGGAGCCGTTCAGGCTATTTAGTCAAATTTCCGGCCGTAAACATTTCTTCAAACGCCGACGCCCGGGTTTGAACCATGAACACCTGGTCGCCAGTACAACGCCGAAGCCATTACACCAGCGCGGCTCCCATATATATATATATATATATATATATATATATATATATATATATATATATATATATATATATATATATATATATATATATATATATATATATATATATATATATATATATATATATATATATATATATATATATATATATATATATATATATATATATATATATATATATATATATATATATATATATATATATATATATATATCAAACTGTCTTGTACCTGCAACTAAACGAAATTTATTATTAGTTGTTGGGGGGAGGATGGGTGCTGCAAAAAAAGAAAGATTGTTACAAAGATTATATACATCTAATGTTAATACACAACTGTGTGGTCATTGTTTAACTATTAATTTCTATCATCGTAGTGTTAATGCGTTTACACCGTATCACTTATATCCGTACTTAATATCACTAACTAAAATGGTACCTACAGTATCTATACCTTAACTAGTTGTGTTGATTCTTCGTTGAAGCGCTCTTGTTTTCTAATGTCCACTTGTAGATTTGATACACCTTCCTAACCGCTGTGCTTCTGATACTTTTGTACTACACAGTACGTTACAGGAGTTAACACGTATTCTTGCTTGACTGGTGACGATGTACAGCTGCGATGACCTTTTCGAACAGATGTATTTTTTCCACTGAGTGCCTAAGTATACATGTGTGTGTTGTTTATTTATTTACTGTTTACAGGCCTCGGGTTTCCCCTCCTTATATGTTTATACGTTTATAAAATACCAGAAACCTACATTCTATCCTTTACTTATTCTCATTCTTCTATCATTTACTAGACCCAGTATTAAGGGTTTTGTCTTGTGTAATCTGGCCTATACTGTTTAATAGTGGAACTGCAGCAGTGATTGCGACTATAATTAGTCTGGGTCGTCCTATGGTACATATCCGGGTCGCGTGGGAGTTCGTACTAGACCTCTGTCGGTGAAGCATTATTAGTTGCATTGCTTAGCTGGCAGAGTGGATAGTGACATGTTTTAACAATGTCGTCTGCTACAGTTGGCAGCGCGTCTGGGATACGCATTTTTGAGGTTGCGAGATTTTTAATAACTCGTAGAATACTTTTATGCTTCATGGTTTTTTAGTGAACACAAATCGCATGGTTCGATTGTGACGTGGTAGCGTTGGTATGGTCACGCTTGGTGACTATAGTAGTTCACCCTCTTTATTCTGACCGCTAAGCCATAAAGACGTGTTTTTAATTCCTACCAGTGTTAGGCTTAATATTTGCCGAATTTTATATTGAGATAAGGACATAGGGTCAGTCCGTATTATTATAATGAATTGATGGCATTTATAGGGTTATTGGATAACCATTCTGGAAGGATCGTTGATCAGCTTTATGATCTATATTTCGCCAAACTAATGGGTATCACTACCGGCTGTCTGGATAACGGCAGCGCGCGTACACAGCCCATGATGTTCTGACGACAATTAAGTAACTGGAAAACTGACGGTAATATAACTACTTTAACTGTAAAGCAATGCACTGTTGATGAATTGATTACTTGTGATGTCTTCGCATTTTCGTCAATAAATGTATACTCGTTGGACTAAAAAAAACTCCACGGACTTATCAATTAATTCAATCAAGTTTGAAGTTGGCTCAGATGTTAGGCCATATATACAATTCACTGATAATTAATTTATGCACGATCGCTCTTACGATGAAGAACATTAAGAAAAATCCATTCTTGGTTGAAGTTCGCAAGGAACCCAGACGAGGTCACCTTTTTATGTTAACCAACTTAGAAGGCAACTAAAATCAGTGACCTTCAATTAAGAATAATACAAGAAAGTCACCTTCAACAACTGGTGGCCAGATGTGGTTGTGAAACTATTTCACTTTAAAGAACTATTCAACTTCCAAGAATTTCTTGTTTACAAACGTTCCTTTCGATCGAAATTTAAATTCCTTACGCATGCGCACTAATGACGTAGCTGACGTCACGACCTTGGCAACAATAAGAAAAGGACAACCGTTTTTTCAACAAGACAGCGAGATTGAAAACATTCAAAATGACTCAAACGATTGAACAACTTCTATCAAGGAATGATCATTACTACATGCCATCTTCATAGTTCGTTGGCGCATGTTGACAATGTCGGAGTTAGTCGCTACTCAAAAGATAAGTACCTTTTGGGCATTAGGCAAATTTAGTCCACGTTGTTTATTCAAAGGCGTGTCTTGATACCATTTTTAAATGTCAAATGTTTTTATATATGTATTTATGTGGTCTTGTTCAACTCAGCGGGCTTGGTTGGTGGGGATCAGAACTGATGTCACGTCGTTTCGGCTGACTGCAACTGTTCTGACTGTCCTTGGGGATTATTGAATTTTTGCAAATTTGTACAGGGGACCCCCTAACTAATTAACTGGGGAACGTTCTGCTTGTCATTGCAAAAATTCGATATTAGGTGTTTTTGTTGTAAAGTTGCGTTATACTTGGTGTATTTTGCTGTAATAAGTTTTCATTTTTTTTCAGTTTTGTCACTGTTCGTATCCTAAATCGTCATCTTGACCTTACTATCGTTTATTTTATAATTATAACATGTTTTGTAACGGTTCCTCTGTGAGTCCATGTTGACGTCATCATTTTCAGTGTGTCATTTGCCCTAGATTTTGGTTCAAACCTTGACCTTACTTCCGATTTTCTGCTCGTTTCATTTTTTATGTCTGGAATTTGTCATTTGTGGCGTGCTACTGTCTTGTAAAACTCTAGTTTACTGTTCGTCTTGTATTTTATTAATTTATAAATTGATAGTATAATGATAATAATATAAATTAATTAGGTAATAATATAATAAAACAGTTTGATTAATTTTTATTAAAATAAAATACTTGACTGAATTATTGCAACATTTTGCACTGGTGGTCCAAGGCACTTCTCTTAATACATGCTGCATAGGGCATGAGGTCATAATATTATGATAAAATATTGAAGAAGGGTCACTTTTATTTGATAATTGATTGTTTATCACACTATGAATAGGTGATGAAATAGGACACTATATTAGTTATTATACATACATAATTGATTAAAATATTTATGTACGAAGGATACCCATAAGGAATAAGTGAAGATTTTAGATGCATGAAATCATTTCATCATCATAAATAAATAAATTTCTAACAAATTTGTGTTTTGTTATAAATAGGTAATATTGATATAAGTTATTGAGTAACCATACTTATTGAATATATAAGTTGATTGACTTGGAGAGAACATATATATTTATCATGATTACTTTAGAGGATTGTGCGAGGATTGGACAAATGATATGTAATATGGAAGGTGACAAGTTAAGATCATATGCCTTGCGAAGGATGGCTATTATAAATTTGGGGGAATTAGGGAATGATACGCCTAGTGATGAAGAATTGAAGGGTTTGAAAAAACTAAATGAGTATTTGAAAAGTATAACATTCAACCTGATTTAGTTGAAGTAAATAAGGGTGATACTGCTTTAAATGCAGATTGTACACACGTGGCTCAGATTCAAGAGCTGAAATCTGAGGTTTTGAGTTTGAGATTAAAGGTTGATACACAAGAAGGGTTAATTCAGGAAATGAAGAGTTCTCACATTCAATGGGAGAATAAGATGAAACAAATGAACTCGAGAATCATGAATTCAGGGGAATTATAAGTCGACATGAAAAGTTGACTAATGACAATTTTGCTAACCTCGATACATTGCTCCTTAAGGAGAATAATAGATATTATGAACTAGAAAAAAGAATGCAACAGCAGATTAATGAACTTGCAACTAAGCTGAATGCAGTTGATTCTCTACTTATTAATGAGAGGAAGAAAACTACTAACTTGGATAAAATAAATACAAGACAGATACAGGAAATTACACTCCTAAATCTAGAGGGTACGAAAGTAAGAAAAAGAGTTGATGGTCTGCTAGATGTCGTGTTGAGCAAGAAGATATTGCTGAACAACAGACATAATAACTCAAGTACTAAGTGTGATAATAAAGCAGCTACACACCCAGTGAAAATTAGTACATCATTTCGAGGCAAGTACACCTTCCCTCGACCGAATACTACTGCCATTTCTGAAAATAAATGTTGGCGACAGGATCAGACTACAACTGATCGTAAGAAATCTGTTGATGTTGTCAACAAGGGAAAGGATTGTACTAAAAAGAGTAATGTATTGAAAAATAATGTTGGGGTTAGGATGAACTTGGATAAGAAAGTTAAGTCAAATAAGTCTGACGGCAAAGTTTTTGCTTTGCCCAGCCAGGAGATGTCTACGACATGTAGGAAACCTACTGCCTTATATACTGATAGGTATCATCTTAAGTTCAATCAGGATGATACATCAGCTAATAAGAATACTACGTGTATGAACAAAGGACAAGTCAATCCTTCTTATATTAATAAAAATACATATCTTCTTTTTCACAGTTTCGTGACAATGAGACTACCTATATTGGAAAAGGTGCATATTCTCGCACCATTCTAGTGCGTAATTTGCCACAAGGTACTACATGGCAGGCACTTGGTAACTTTTTTAGTACACAGCAAACGTTAAGTTTGTTCGTCTTCTGCCATCATTCAATGGTCAGAATAGTGAGGCGTTGGTTACCTTATGTAACAATAGGGATGCTCGTATGATTGTCGAGCGGGACAATGGTGTATGGTTTCATCACCATTCGCTAAAGTTACAATTAGTACCTGATTCTGCGTCACGCAGATAACAGGTTACAGTAACACTGTTTGTCACATCTTTGATGACTCAGCATAGTCAGTCATCATTTCTTTTCTTTATTGGTCAATTATTCTTATATGGTTTAGTTATGGTGGACTTTTCTATTAGGTGACACTTGTGTTGTTTTATCTACGATAACACTGTGTTTTTTCGTCTTTGTAAATTTACCATGCCTAAGTTAGACAGTAACTTTGTCGATTATTCTATGCTCAGCATATGCAGCATAAGTTTGTATATCGTTTAATTGTCTTGAAAAAAGGACATGCCTCTGAAAATGACATGGATTAAATAAGCGTCCACTAAATTTCTAGGGAATCATTTTATTAAGTACCTCCTCAACCTGAGGTTAACATGTATTACTAAATTTTACAAAAATATGTATTCTCCGTTCAGAGGCAGGCAATTTCGACTTCGATATTGGTATCATTTCAAGTTCAAGTAATCGTTTGAGGACAACTCAATATCGAGGTATATGACGACTTGCTCTTTATTATCGACAACAGATGACATGTTATGATCCAGACGAGCAGAACTTTCAGAATCTACAATTCTAGACGTCAAGTTCTCCTGGGACATACAACGCTTTATGATACCGAAATTCGTACCTCAAGTAACGTTGGTACAATCAACAATATTGAATATCCCAGTTTCATCAAACAAGCGAATTTTATGTTTAAAATCTGCAAGAAGTCTAGACATTCAACTTACTTTGCATCTCTTCGTTGATGATGATATTTTCAAATGAAAAGAAATTATGATTCCTACGTTCAAGGATCGATTGAACTTTACGAACAGTTTTTGTGTTTTCATATGACCACGTAATGTCACACAGCTGATGCGTTGTGAACTCGAGGCACACGAATTGCACGTCGATGAAATTTATATTGAACTAACTTACGTTGACATTCTTTACATGAAAGTACAAGGGTCATCGACACTTAATTCCAAGTTTCAAATAACAACGTTGGGACTTTGGTTTGTGTCCTTCCGTTTCTTACTCGTTACGATACAAACTAAAATGGATATTCGATTTTATTTTGACTTATCGTTCAGAATCAGATTGACTGAATGAACTCTGTGAAATTCTTGATCCAGCCTTACACGAAATACATATTGAAATTATTAACTCAGTCTTCATTAGGAACAATGTATATCAAGATTGTCATATGTAAATCATTCTTCATGGGGTACAAACTCGTAGATCCACACATGGAAATAACGACGTTTGGATCGTCATCACGAACACTAGTTATTTAAATACGTATTTTATTAATAAAATAAAAATATAATGTGAGAAAAGAAAGAAAAAAACATAAAAGAAAGAAAAGAGAGAACAAAATAATCTCACACAATTAAATAATTTAAGTAAATGTATTTATAAATGTGATAATTACTATATGAAGTTAGCTAATGTGTTTACGTAATAGTATATGTATTATTATTTGGTTAGTTGAGACATTCAATTAATTAAATAGTAGTTAGGGTACACATATACTTCATTTTCTTTAATCTCTTAACTCCCCACTAGTTAACTTTATGCTTTTATTCTGTTCTTTACTTTATCCGTCTTTACTTTTCTTTATTTTCTTTACCATGATACGATATTTTAGTTTAGTTAATTAAATTTTAATTATATTATATCCTATACCTAATACACTGATTATTTAGTTAATTCTATAATTAATTGGTAGATCTGAAAATACAACATATTATTTTAGTTAAGACATACCTTAATTTACTTAGATAATTACTTGTATTACTGACAGTTGACATTTTCTTTAGTTACTTTAATATAATTTTCATTTATTATATGACTGAGATAATAGCGACATGATATACGACAATGTTCTAGACAGAACATTGTAGGCCGTATGTTACTTTTTTGTTAAATTTTTCTGATGAATAATTAGGATATTTCAAAAAAACTATGGAATAGTTTATTTCCCCCGTCGGGCAGGGAATTGTTACTACATGTTTTAACAATGTCGTCTGCTACAGTTGGCAGCGCGTCTGGGATACGCATTTTTGAGGTTGCGAGATTTTTAATAACTCGTAGAATACTTTTATGCTTCATGGTTTTTCAGTGAACACAAATCGCATTTTTCGATTGTGACGTGGTAGCGTTGGTATGGTCACGCTTGGTAACTATATTAGTTCACCCCCTTTATTCTGACCGGCAAGCCATAAAGACGTGTTTTTAATTCCTTCCAGTGTTAGGCTTAATATTTGCCGAATTTTATATTGAGATAAGGACATAGGGTCAGTCCGTATTATTATAATGAATTGATGGCATTTATAGTGTTATTGGATAACCATTCTGGAAGGATCTTGATCAGCTTTATGATCTATATTTCGCCAAACTAATGGGTATCACTACCGGCTGTCTGGATAACGGCAGCGCGCGTACACAGCCCATGATGTTCTGACGACAATTAAGTAACTGGAAAACCGACGGTAATATGTCTACTTGAACTGTAAAGCAATGTACTGTTGATGAATTGATTACTTGTGATGTCTTCGCATTTTCGTCAATAAATGTATACTCGTTGGACTAAAAAAAAAACTCACGAACTTATCAATTAATTCAATCAAGTTTGAAGTTGGCTCAGATGTTAGGCCATATATACAATTCACTGATAATTAATTTATGCACGATCGCTCTTACGGTGAAGAACATTAAGAAAAATCCATACTTGGTTGAAGTTCGCAAGGAACCCAGACGAGGTTACCTTTTTATGTTAACCAACTTAGAAGAAACCTAAAATCAGTGACCTTCAATTAAGAATAATACAAGAAAGTCAACTTCAACAGCCGTCCTATGGTACATATCCGGGTTCGTACTAGACCTCTATCGGTGAAGCATTATTAGTTGTAGTGCTTAGCTGGCAGAGTGGATAGTGACGATTCGCTCCCGTGGCTAGGCGGTGGGTGCCGTTCGGAAGGTCCTGGTTCGATTCCGGTAACCCTATCACTTCTGTTGTTTTTCTTTTGTCTGGTCTTCTACTTCTTTATTTTTCCAATGAGTGCCTGATCATACCTTTGTGTGTTGTTCGTTTATTTATTCACACGTATTCTTGCTTGACTGGTGACGACGTACAGCTGCAATGACCTTTTCGAACAGGTGGTTGGAGAGAAAAAAAATGTTTCGTCGCCTTGCTTGTGATTCGGTCTGGTGATTCTCGATGTCAATACTTAGAGTGGTCCACAATGTTGCTACTCGAAGTTGTTCTGTTTCTTGCTTCTGTATCTATTGTTGAGATTTTCTTTCTTGCTGCGCTGTTTGCTGTTGACGTTGTTCTGTTTCTTGATTCTGCGTCTATGTAGCTGCTCTTTCCTGGAGCACATCTATGAATGTACACGCGAATGTCGAATGAATGATTGGTATGATAAAAACATCCGTGAACTGGACTCGTAACTGGGCACTTCGAACCGTGCCAATGCAGACATGGGAGAACTCGTTACGTTTACTGGCATCATAATTTATTTAGGACGAAATACGTTGACGACAACAGATTACAGTACTTCAACATGGATTCCACAGAGCAAACATACATGTAGCATGTATAGGCATGGTATAGGCATCATATTAAATTCCTCACATAAGATAAGGGTTTGACTTTGCGTCAATGTCATGACCGTTAGGACTATCCAAACTATTAATCTTGGAATGAATATATTAACTCTGTCCTATAATTCTGGTCGGGTACTTAAGTGGCTTGGTACCTCTGACATGGCAGATCCATGCATACTTGCATATAAAATAAACAACGAAGGTTATGTCCTAATACTGGGTTAACCTCTCTTCGTCGCCGTGACTCGTGCGACGGCAATCCACATAATATTACAAATCGATAAGCCGTAACGATGAAGCCATGAATTCTATACAATATTAAAATGCTTTCGGTGAAAGTCCCCGTTGATCCATTATAGCCCCCCTGTTTGCAGAAAGGTGCTAGCTAGATACCAACAGAGGATGGTGACACAAAAGTTCAAAAAAAAAAACAATTCACTTCTTATCAAAACTGGTTCGGACTTACGTGTAGAGTAAGCCGACAATGGCTTCTACCAAGGAGTCATTGTTCCAGAAGAATTCTTACCCCAACACACTGGGTATATATATATATAAATAGGCAACAGACTCAATGTCTGGCATGAGATGCTGGCTTCCTTTTTCAACCTCTGACGTCATCTGGCTTGTTTGGTAACAAGCGCGCCTGCAGATACCCATACACAAAATTGTGCATTTACGTGCGCGATAAATGAACTATACATAAAATAACACCCACCTAATTTTGTGCGTACTCACTTAACAAAAATAGAACCTGATGACTACTTAACTCTTTAAGAATTAAGACTTTATAAAAGGCTCAGGGGTAAAGCGCTTGGCAATCAACTTTAAAAAGCTTATGTGCCTTAGACCTAATTATAACCCCACAAAGTCATTTCGCACAAGTAATTTTTTAATTCTACGTTTTAAGATTTTTTTCTTTTTGAATATTTAACGCGATTTTTTTAAGCACATATCCTCCATTTTACCTTGAAAAACTAATCATTTTTTTAAGCGCATATCCCCCATTTTACCTTGAATAACTAATCATTTTTCAATGAAAGCTTTTATACTTGTAGCACAAGAGTAAAGTACATCCAATTACCTTCAGTTTCATATACAACAACAAAGTTATTTATGCATATGAACATTTTTAAAAATTATTTCCAAACAACAACAATAAAAACGCACTGGGGTGGCCATTTTTGCTTGGGCCAAACCCACTTTTTTGCTTGGGACTGAAAGAGTTAAGAATGTTAAGGACTAATAAAGGAGGCAACAGCTTCCTTACCACCGTCCGCACTAAATTTTTTTCTTTAATTAACGCGGAGAGGTGAATCAAGTTAACAACTATATATTATAATAATACATGATAGGTATATCAATCAATAACAAGAGAGTGAATGAAAAGATCCAAATCAACTCAACTCAAAAAAATATATGCATAAAAGCATATCATTACATTGAACAACTTTGAAACAATGTGGAAGAAATGAAAGAAATTAAAGCATTAAAGATGATTAAATGAAAACAAATGTAACAACTATAAAAGAAAATCATGGTAATAAATGAATTTAAATGAGAAGATAAGAATTTATCACGAATGAAAAGTGAAAAAAATAAAAGAATACGAATACAACACCGGAAGTGATCAAGACACTTAACCGTTTCTAAAGATAATTGGTAGCATTACTTAACTACGCATGTTGCATCACTAACTATACTGAGTGATAATTACACGATCTAATAACTAGTACTAGAATACTTATAATTAATTATATTAAATATTAAACTAATTAACCAAGTTTATTTGCTAAAATTTTCTGAATAATGTTTCAGTCAATTAAAAATTTTTAAAAGTTCTAATAAGTTTCTGAAGATTCTGTGTTATTTTCGAAAGCAGTCAATGAAATACCAAGTTCCTTTATATTAAAGTCTAAACACGTAGAAATTCCACCTATTCCACTGTGAAAAGTTAAGTCCATCACATTATACGAATGTTTATATGAATACTCAATGTATTTTTCTGGAAAAAATGATATAACTTTCCAAAGTTATGTTACTGTCAAAGTTATATATAAGTCACTGTTTTGTGTATCATAGCGATTCCAGTGAATGTTTCAACTCTATATACTTGAATAGGTATACACAAAATGTTACTGATGTAACGAATTATAGTTCCATGATCGTAGTGTTTATAAATGCGACTTTGTATGCGTAGTTTTCATTCTTTGTAGAACGTCACAACTCGCTTGATTCACTCGGGCAGCGGGAAAGAATGTCTGCCAAAACATTCTGCGATCCAGGTATAGCCCGTATGGTGAAACAGTATTGCTGCAGAGATATCGCATATCTAGTGGACTTCGCTGACTTGACGTCTTTCGTATTCAACGCAGTAAGTGCTTTCTGATCAGACTCAACAAAGAAGTGTGATCCAAGAAGATATCGCTGGAGTTTCGTTATCGACCACACGAGAGCCAAAAGTTCCTTGTCGAGCACCGAGTACTTTTGTTCAGTGGACGTAAGTTTCCTCGACACATACAGTACCGGGTGCAAGGTGCCCTCGTATTCCTGTAGCAATACACTTCCAATGCCGTAACTAGACGCGTCACTGCGCAATATGAAAGGAAGATTTGCATTAGGTAATCGTAAAACAGGTGCTCTAGAAAAAAATGTCTTGATGGTGTCTAACGCGATTTGATGTTCTTCCGACCACCGAATCACTTTAGCTGCGCCCTTCTTTAATAAAGAAGAGAAAGGTGCAGTAATAGTTGAAAGATGAGGTATGAATTTAGCATAGAACTGAATCAGACCTAACAGCGATCTTACTTGTTTCTTAGTTTTTGGTGTAGTAATGTTCAGGATCTTAGAGACATTACTGTCCTCAGTGTATAAGCGGCCGTGACCAACGCCGTGACCTAAAAATGAAATTTCGTGAAAACCCACGAAAGCTTTCGATGGTTTCGCCGTTAAGTTACATGAGCGTAAAGTGGACAGCAATGTTTTCAATCCAGTAATATGTTCATCCCATGTGTCATTAAAGAGACAAATGTCATCAATGTATGTAATGACATCGGGACGATGAGATAGTATGCGACGCATCATGCGTACAAATGTAGCAGGTGCGTTGACTAAACCGAATGGCATGAAATTATATTGGAATAATCAAAGTGGAGTAGAAAAAGCAGTGAGTGGTTTTGCTCTTTCTGTCAACGGGACTTGCCAATATCCCTTTGAGAGATCAAGTTTAGTAAAGAAAGTGGAGTTAGACAGTTTTACCAATAAATCTTCTAACAACGGTAATGGTTCCGCGTCAAACTGGGTAAGTTTGTTTAACTTTCTATAATCCACACAAAGACGGATATTGTTATCTTTTTTTCTAATTATTACCATAGAACTAGAATAAGGTGATGTAGATGGTTCAATTATTTTTAATTTTAGCATCTCATCCAATTCCTTATCAACCTGAGAACGAAAGTGCAAAGAGATAGGGTATGGACGGATTCGAATAGATGTATCGTCAGTCAATAGAATGTCATGCTGAATAACTGACGTACGCCCTGGAATGTCAGTGAGAACATCTTGAAATGACTTAAGAACAGCAGAAACTTGCTGATGTTGATCAGCCGAAAGATCAGTAGAAATAGTCACGTCATTCCAACTTTCAGTTGGATGAAGTGGTACCAACGGTATGGGTAATGGTACATCATGAAAAGAAGATTCTTCTTCTTGAATTACAGACAAAGAAGAATAGTGTTGCATAGGAGGTGTAGGATCATCAGTAACTTGAAATACTGACTGAAGATAGTCAGGACGAGAGTAGTATTCCTTTAACATGTTGATATGGAAAGTTTTATGCTTTCCCATGACATCGACAATATAATCGACATCTGAGATTCTAGATATTATTTTAAAAAGACCTCTCCAGGTAATAAGTAGACGATTGTCTTTACAAGGTAGTAAGACATATGCCTCATCACCAGGAAGAAGCTGGCGAAGACGTCTATACATGTTAGCAAACAGTCGAGCTTTTTCTTTAGCTTGTTCTGATGATGTGGTAGCTAATCTACACGCATCTGTAATTCTTTTTCTTAAAGAAATCTCATACTCGTAAGAAGATTGAGTTTCATCTGTGATATTCTCTTCAGTAAGTAAGTCGTGTAATAACGTCAGTGGACCGCGCGGTTGAACGCCAAAGACCAATTGAAAAGGAGAAAATCCAGTAGCTTCATTTTGTACTTCGCGATACGCAAAAAGCGCAGCGGGGAGGACTCTATCCCAATTTTCAGGATGGTCCTGAGTTATCTTTCCCATCAACTGTTTGAGTGTCCTATTCTGACGCTCAATTAATCCGTTGGACATTGCGTGGTAGATCGAACTAAGCGATCTATCTATGCCCAATAACTTCATGACCTGGGACATAGATTCAGATATGAATTGGACTCCATGATCAGATAAGATCTTCCGAGGAAAACCTAATCGTGAGAAAATCAACCACAATGCCTCTGCAACACTAGCAGATGACGTATTCTTAAGAGGTATGGCCTCAGGCCAACGAGTACACATATCAATACAAGTGAGTATATGTGTATGACCTCTAGCTGATGGTTGCATAGGACGAATTATATCAATTGACATTTTCTCAAACGGACGAATCGGAATGTCCGCAGCCTGAATCGGAGCTGCGTGGTATGGACAACGTACTTTGACCTCCTGACGTGTCACACAGGAGCGGCAGTAAATATTGACATCTCTATGAATGCCTGGCCAATAGAATGCAGATAGCACTCTAGATTTTGTTCGGGAGAACCCCATATAGCCCGCACATTGAGAGTCGTGCGCATGATGTAATATACGAGCTCTCATTGCCGTAGGTACCAAGATTTGAGAACGTACGGATGAATCAGCATCTCAAATCACTCTCACCAATATCCCATTCTTTAATACAAATCTATGTTTAGATCCTGTATTAGAATTATTACTAGTGTTATAAGCCAACTGAAATTTTTTTTTCAGAGAAGCATCATTTTCTTGTAATGTTATAAATGAATCCCGTGAAATAGGAGTGTCAACATCATCATTACCGTTAACCGTATGTACAGTAGGTGTATCCTGCAACATATCATGAGCTTGTGCTCTAGTCACAACTGCATTTGCAGTATGTATATGTCGCTCTTCCCAATTAGCGATTTGCTGTGGGGTACACTCTTTTATGCCATGTATGCGACCCAATATTATGTCGCTAACTGGAGCCGGGAGCAAACAAGCATGAATGTTTCCTGAAAAAAAATGGAGTGTGAATATTAACAATGGCAGTAGGGAACGTTTCCACAGTGCCTCAAAAAGTCACACACTTGACTGTTTTTCCAGTAGCACAAGAAGGATCTACCAAAGAGTTTCTGACGCCGATCGTGGAGCAACCTGAATGAAAAAGAACAGAGCATGGAATAGAATTTAAAAAACCCCTATTTAATTTAAGGCGTCCTGTTCCATCGTGAGTAGCTGACGTGGCCGTACAAACAGCTGGTAGACTGGGCAATACATGTCCGCAACGGAGCGTCGTGATCGCCTTGGGCTGGAACAGAGTTTTGCATTCTTGGCAACATTTTTACCTGTTCATAATCAATAGAGCAAGACATAGCATTATGGGTGTCAGTATTCGTGTTATGCTCTTTGTTACCTTGTGTGTCAATCATAGCTACATTAGATTGATAGCGTGGCACCCTGCTCGAAGATCTATCTCTTTGTCGCGATCGATTCTGACTATCATTCTAAAATTGCCATTATTATCATTTCTGCTTGAGTTACCATATTGGTTAGAACGCCATTTATTGGTATCACTGTTATGGCTTTGACCATATGATCTATTCCGAGAACCATGCCTATTGTTAGAAAACTGCGATTTAGATCGCCAATGTTGTTTATAATAGTCTCCTTGATTTTTTCCAAAATTATTGTTATCAAAATCTCGTGATCTGTGAGATTGACCCCAAGAATTGTTATATGGAGAAGATTGCTGAAATTGTTTCCCCTTATAAAAATTAAAAGAATTAAAATTCTCGTTATTTCCCTTTCTATAGTTTCTGTCATTACTTAAGGAGCGATGGCGTCTGTGATAATCTTGTTGTGCCGCAAAAGCAACAGGAAATTCATCTTTGACATGGGAATTGCTAAATTCCATATTCGAATGGGCAGTGCAGAATTGTAAACAATTTTCTTCCATTTCATCTAAATTTTTCGGTTTCCGTTCGTGTAAGAACGCAAGGAATGTCGGATTAACCGAAGACATGATCTTATCACGCATTATTAAGTAAAAGAGAGCGTCATAAGATTTTTGTATCTTGGATAATTCAATCCATCTTTCTAGAGTGAGGCGTATTTGTGATATAAACTCACTAAAATTCTTCCCGTTCTTTGGAAGAAGAGATTTAAATCGTATCCTATATTGATCCTCAGTCAATTGGAATTTTTTCAAAAGAGCA
This sequence comes from Oreohelix idahoensis, assembly GCA_024509875.1. Taxonomy (NCBI): domain Eukaryota; kingdom Metazoa; phylum Mollusca; class Gastropoda; order Stylommatophora; family Oreohelicidae; genus Oreohelix; species Oreohelix idahoensis. The sequence continues at coordinate 62,446 of JAMPIV010003380.1, read as the reverse complement.
GCTTTGATCACATCATAATTATTTTTGTCATCAGATTTAACCATATTATAAACTGTCAATGCTTCACCTGTAAGTAGCCTATGTAAATGTGTACAGTATTGTGATTTTTCAATGTTATAGCATTTACATAGTGATTCAAATCTATCAAGGTAGAATATCCGATGGAGGAGTGAATCTAGGTAATTTTAAGTTTACCTCTTTGTTATTTTCATATTTAGATGAAGTTTGACCTTCATGAGACTTTTGATTATTAGCCTCTTGAGCTAATCGAAATTGATTAAATTGTATTTCCTTCATCTCTTTTTCATGTTGAATCCGAAGTTGATATTTTCTTGTATTTTCTACAGCTAACAATCTCCTCTCTTCCATTTCCTTTTGTTTAACTTCGATTTCCTTTTGTTTAACTTCCGTTTCCTTTTGTTTAACTTCCATTTCCAAACGAATTTTTGTCTCGTCTGCCTCAATCTAAAGTCTCTTTTGTTCTGCTTCAAATTGCCTTTTTTTTCATTTTCCTCAGTTTCAAATTTCTGATTTTCTAGTTTTAGAGTTTCTAATTTTTGAGATTTCTCATATTCCGCCAAAGCGAATGTTCTAACCTCTTCATGAGTCATCTGGAGGGCTTTAGCTTGTTTAATAAAATAATCAAGCGAATACATTTTTACTAGTATGTCCTTGAAATACTTATTCCTTTAAAGATTTACTCAACTAATCACCAATTACTTTTCCATTCAATAAGTGTAACACGTTCCTGTCCAAGAACGGCACTTAAATATGACTTAATTATTCAATATATTACTAATCAATAAAATAATTTGACCAATGAAATGTAATGAAAAAACAAAAGCAATAGACAATAGCAACAATCGGGACGGGACAAGATAATTAAAAGACCACCAAAAACAGTCGCAGAAATCAACCAAGTAAGAATGGAAAAATCAGGACCAATTATGCAAAAAATGCATCGAAAACTGCGATAATATAATTAAACAAGACAATTGACAGCACAGTGTAGAAACACAAAGGTGTAAAAACTAAACGATAGCAAGGTGAGAATGAACGAATATTACAAACAAAATACATCATAAAACTAAAGGACGTATAAAAATTACTGCCAAGAACGACAAAGAAAACATGACAATACAGTTAAACAGTCAGGTGTCACGGACAACCAGACACAGTGGACCTAAAATCCATCGACAATCACGAGTCGGAACATTCCACTGCGGGAAGTCTGCGAAATAAATCTAAAGACCAGTCACGAAGGCCCTGGTGTGAAGCTGGGATGTATCCTCCGTGACTCTCCTTTCCCAACCTCCCACAACAAACATGGAACATATAACATGCAACACGTAAAATATAACAACGGGCATGTCAAAGAGCGGCTCAGCTAACGTAAGACGGTACCAAAAAAACACCAGCGTAATACTCATCTTTTGATAAGAAAATAATTCCCAGGATTGTCGAGTCTTGCAATCCGGCGCTGTATTAACGAGTAAGCTTACGTAGCATGTTGCAGAGTCCGCAAATGTTGGAAGTAGTCGAATTCATAATGACCTTGAGTGTCCGTTAAATTTCCAATCAACGTCGCTGAGTTTGATAGTGAAGGCAGTTCCCACTTGAAGTATGCAGTTGTATTCCAACGTTCCGGATGTTGACTTCAACTTGAAGACAGTTTCAAACGTTTAGTTAGGGATCGTTCCTTTGCATCTGACTTGATATCAGACCACAGAATGGCCCACCAATTTGTGGCTGCTCTTTCCTGGAGCACATCTATGAATGTAAACGCGAATGTCGAATGAATGATTGGTATGATAAAAACATCAGTGAACTGGACTCGTAACTGGGCACTTCGAACCGTGCCAATGCAGACATGGGAGAACTCGTTACGTTTACTGGCATCATAATGTATTTAGGACGAAATACATTGACGACAACAGGTTACAGTACTTCAACATGGATTCTACAGAGCAAACATACATGTAGCATATATAGGCATGGTATAGGCATCATATTAAATTCCTCACATAAGATAAGGGTTTGACCTTGCGTCAATGTCATGACCGTTAGGACTATCCAAACTATTAATCTTGGAATGAATATATTAACTCTGTCCTATAATTCTGGTCGGGTACTTAAGTGGCTTGGTACCTCTGACATGGCAGATCCATGCATACTTGCATATAAAATAAACAACGAAGGTTATGTCCTAATACTGGGTTAACCTCTCTTCGTCGCCGTGACTCGTGCGACGGCAATCCACATAATATTACAAATCGATAAGCCGTAACGATGAAGCCATGAATTCTATACAATATTAAAATGCTTTCGGTGAAAGTCCCCGTTGATCCATTATAGCCCCTCTGTTTGCAGAAAGGTGCTAGCTAGATACCAACAGAGGATGGTGACACGAAAGTTCAAAAAAAAAAAAACAATTCACTTCTTATCAAAACTGGTTCGGACTTACGTGTAGAGTAAGCCGACAATGGCTTCTACCAAGGAGTCATTGTTCCAGAAGAATTCTTACCCCAACACACTGGGTATATATATATAAATAGGCAACAGACTCAATGTCTGGCATGAGATGCTGGCTTCCTTTTTCAACCTCTGACGTCATCTGGCTTGTTTGGTAACAAGCGCGCCTGCAGATACCCATACACAAAATTGTGCATTTACGTGCGCGATAAATGAACTATACATAAAATAACACCCACCTAATTTTGTGCGTACTCACTTAACAAAAATAGAACCTGATGACTACTTAAGAATGTTAAGGACTAATAAAGGAGGCAACAGCTTCCTTACCACCGTCCGCACTAAATTTAATTCTATTACATTTTTTTCTTTAATTAACGCGGAGAGGTGAATCAAGTTAACAACTATATATTATAATAATACATGATAGGTATATCAATCAATAACAAGAGAGTGAATGAAAAGATCCAAATCAACTCAACTCAAAAAAATATATGCATAAAAGCATATCATTACATTGAACAACTTTGAAACAATGTGGAAGAAATGAAAGAAATTAAAGCATTAAAGATGATTAAATGAAAACAAATGTAACAACTATAAAAGAAAATCATGGTAATAAATGAATTTAAATGAGAAGATAAGAATTTATCACGAATGAAAAGTGAAAAAAATAAAAGAATACGAATACAACACCGGAAGTGATCAAGACACTTAACCGTTTCTAAAGATAATTGGTAGCATTACTTAACTACGCATGTTGCATCACTAACTATACTGAGTGATAATTACACGATCTAATAACTAGTACTAGAATACTTATAATTAATTATATTAAATATTAAACTAATTAACCAAGTTTATTTGCTAAAATTTTCTGAATAATGTTTCAGTCAATTAAAAATTTTTAAAAGTTCTAATAAGTTTCTGAAGATTCTGTGTTATTTTCGAAAGCAGTCAATGAAATACCAAGTTCCTTTATATTAAAGTCTAAACACGTAGAAATTCCACCTATTCCACTGTGAAAAGTTAAGTCCATCACATTATACGAATGTTTATATGAATACTCAATGTATTTTTCTGGAAAAAATGATATAACTTTCCAAAGTTATGTTACTGTCAAAGTTATATATAAGTCACTGTTTTGTGTATCATAGCGATTCCAGTGAATGTTTCAACTCTATATACTTGAATAGGTATACACAAAATGTTACTGATGTAACGAATTATAGTTCCATGATCGTAGTGTTTATAAATGCGACTTTGTATGCGTAGTTTTCATTCTTTGTAGTGGAAAAAAAAAAATAATAATAAAAACAACATTGTGATACTTTAACTCTTTGACTCCGTTATTATTTTTGACCCTGCGCCGTACTTATGTTTTTGAAGAATTCTAAACAGTGAAGTTTACTGTCTTTTAGTGTAAATTTTATGTTAATATTGTATGTGTACATGTACATATTATATACCAGACTGTAGTGAAATAGATAGAGAATTGTAATATATAGCGTCTTTGGCATTATTAACACAAGTACGTTTGGTATGTACAATTGAAAAACACTAAATAGTTAACTGTAGGATACGAGCTTACCAAAGACAACTTACTGTTGCAGATAATAAAAAAAGATAAAGAAGTTAGGGGAATGTATCCTATTTACTTTCAAAGGGGAACAATTTACCTATACAACAAATATCAAATTAAATAACAGGTTTTCGTTACTTATTTAGTTATATCAATTAATTTACTTAAATTATATAAGGTATAAAATACTGTCTTATATTTATTAGTACATTTGTTAAATTGTTAAACACATATTTGGTTTCAAGTGTTGAGACTGAAACAAACTTTAAATAATATGAGTGTAATTGTGACGATATTCTAAATATAATATCTAAATTATAATATAACAAGATAGTGCATAAAGTCAAAAATAAGATAGAATTAAATATTAGGTAGAGAATTGGCGTCTTCACCCACGCCGCTAGTGTATTAGTTTTAATAACGCCTTATGGCCGAATAAAAGGTACTCAATGATCCTAAGTGACCTTGAGATAAAACGTAACACTTTTTCCAAGTTCAAACAAATATTTGCCTAGGAGACAGAATATATAAAAGGGGGAGAGAGAAAGATAGATGGCCCAATGCTAATTCGTTTCGCGTTGATTCCAAACTAAAAGCCAATAGCTACGCAGTGGCAAGACTTGCCTTGAGCGATTTTCACAATACGATGTAAAAGTTAGAACATGTAGACACTTGGGTCACGAAAACAGGCTTAGCTCTTATTGAGAATGACGTAATTCTAACGTAATATGGATGATTCTCGTAATTAGGTTGAACGTACATGGAAAAGAAGTGAACAGGTGGTAGTCTAGAAATAAACAACTAACATAGAAAGAAACATGGAATTCTGAACCAAGATACATAGGGCCATAAAAATTATATATTCGTGTGCCTTGGGACTTTCTGAGCAAGAATATGTTATCAGTTACACAAATAGTCCACTAAATGACCAAAGTATAGCCATAATACTATAGAGGATCCGACAGACTGTCAGGACAAGTCATGCCTGCTTATTTTTTGTATGGCATATTTTTGAAAAACTACTTTGGGGAAACAAGGTACGGGGAATTGGATTGGATAGTATTTAAAGCAATGCGAAAAATTATTGGCTGACCTAAAAATACAAATATAGTTGGTAGTAGTAACGCATAGTTGTTGAGATATTTTTTTAAAAGTTCATTCAAAATAAAGAGATGCTTGGTCCCATTGGCCAAAGCCTTTTACATTATAGGAAAAGTAGGCTGCTCGCTGCCATTTTTTCAAAATATTCTGAGGAGCAAGCAGCGATGAGCAGACTTGTGCTTTTTTAAATACTAATAACAGAAAGCAGTCTGGACAGGGGCAGTGCTGAAAGTGTGCCATATTCTATTGCCTATTCATCGTTACTTGTTTATATTTCCTTGAATATGTGGTAAGATTGATTTTATTAACTTTTTAAGTAAAAAAGGGTTGAGTGTAAGAAAAGGCCATGTAAAAAGATTGTAATTAGGTGGTTCCATGGCAGACTCAAATGTGAAGTCAGTCCTATTGTATGGCTCGGAGACATGGAGAACAACAAAGACAACAACCAAAAAGCTACAGACTTTCATAAATGGGTGCTTGCGTAGAATAGAGGGATTAAAATGGTATGACAAGGTTACCAACGTGGAACTGATGACAAGAACTAGACAAGTGCCAGTGGAACAAGAGATGAGAAGAAGACGATGGCGGTGGATAGGACACACACTGAGGAAACCTGTTGATAGCATTACAAGGCAGTTCTTGTTCTGGAACCCCCAGGGCAAGAGAGGCAGAGGAAGACCAAGAAGTACATGGAGAAGAGAGTTGGAAACAGAGGTGAAAATGATGAGGAGAACATGGAAAGAACTTGAGATGATGGCACGGGACAGGAGGACTTGGCATGTGTTTGTTGAAGGCCTATGCTCCTTTGGGAGTGGAGGGTTATGAATGAATGGCAGACTTAGGCATGGCCTAGATGTTGATCCATCATATAATGGACTATCCAAGAAGTTTAGAACTACAGGACTATATATATGATGGTCATACAGGAGCATTACACCTATCTTATTGCATTGAAATGATTACTGCGGGAATGACAGAGGCGTAGCAGCCATTAGGGAAAAGAAAAGAAAACTGGTACAATTTGTTCCATCAAACTAGAGTGGAGAAGCTAGGTTGGTCAGAGAGAGCTGGCCAAGTTCTCTTGTGTTAAATGTATTATTACCTGTAAATTGGGAGGAATTAGTTTGATGTTAAGACAGAAACATAACTTTCATTTACAGGGGTTTCTGCTGGCACTTGTCTGGTGCTGGCAATTGCTGATTGAGAATTTATGCATGATTTCGAAGAGTCTCTGGTACCTGCTTATAGTAAAGAAATTCATGACCAGAGGAGACTGGGGTGTTTGGCCAAACCAACTACAACTACTGTGATTCCAGGGTCCAGATAAGTCTTAATATCTGGCCTGGGACGGCTTATCAATGACTGTAAAAGATCTCCTGTGTATAAATAAACTTTCCTCCCAAAGAATAAAATAAACAATCATAGGTGAAACAAAAGAACTTTGGGATGATTAAAATCCCCAACCTGCCTCCAAGTACCAGTTAGTTAAAATAGAGTAATTAACACCAATTGAAAATTTTTGACAATGTAATTTGGACATATTGTCCTTTGTATGTAAATATCTATATATATATGTAAATATATCTATCTATCTAATATGATTCTCATTGAGAGGTAGTCCTGACCAAAACAAATTTAGGCTCAGGACCAATAAAGATTAACAAAAGAAATTCTAAAATATAAAATTTAACAACTGGAGTTAGTTGAGTCTACCATAGTACTTAATATATGTATGTGTATGTTTTTGTATTGAGGTTCTTTAACATCACTCTTACATTACCCTAGACACTAAACATAGCTCTCAATCATACTAGGCCAAAATATAACTTTGAGTGAGATCGTAAGTGGTATCAGCAAGGTTCTCTGAAATACATCTATTAATTGTCTACATCAGGGACTTTCACAGATTGACCTCACTTAAGTACAACTTTACCACACACCAACCTTCTTAACATGAAAACCCACCACAGTAATGCACATGTTAAAGTAGTGAGCATTTATGTGCTCTTCCACTTTCAAAGACATTGTTATGTTGAACAACTCAGTAGTAGTCGCAGATGCGCACACTAAAATGTTTCATCGGCGCCAAACAGCGCACTTCGACAATGTTTTAATCACATTTTCTTACTTGGTGGTTTATGTTCTTCCCTGGTAGCCGGAGAGGCTATGAGGTTTGGTTCTCAGTACAAGGAATATTTTTCATGGAATTTTTTTCCGATCCACTAAGTACTAATAATGTCATAACCCCCGCTTCCCACCCCCACTCAGTGGTGTCCTCCCAGCGAATTCAGGGTCCTCCTGGAGATTTGGATCCGTTGCTGTTGGTTTCCCATATGTGTCGTGGCAGACGTTCTTCTCCAATTCTGCAGACGTGGCCAAACCATCGTAACTAGGACAGTTTAACTCGGGTCTGAACAAACTGTATTACAAAACATCCCAGAAGGTGGGTCTCTGAATAGCGCTATTATACATACGCACAGTCATAAATATGACAAAGGAAGAGACACAGTGTTACAGAAAAACACATTCGTAATGAAGTTTTTGTCTTTGGATGAACGACATCTGTATTTAGTGACTTTCGTAATTTACTGGTTGGTTCTCCAAACACTAAGAGATGTTTGACCGGCCAGCTACTACATTCATTGCTTCTAAGATATTGTGTTGTTCCAACTTGGATACATTGATTCTCGACTTAAATGATTTATAAAGTAACCCATATTCATTACGATGACAGTGCTGCATACATGCAGATTATTTGCTTCTCTATAACTGGAGGATTGGTCTACCTAGCTCCACATACTCCACTCCAGAAAGTCATTTTAATATAATAAATCGACGTCATAATTAATAGCATAGACTTACGTACCGGAAAGATGGGATTTTAAATCCATGTAGAGTAGGGGTTATCAGCCTGGGGTACGCCTACCACATTGGGATATGCCAAGCATCTCACAGAGTTGCGCAGGATATCTGGTAAATAGCTACAAAGCTAGCTAAACGTCTGGAAATGTAGGTAATTTGCCTCATATAAATTATTTCTCTCTTCTAACTTATATAATCATTTTTTTCAGTCCCAATATGGATTCGACATTAGCAGCAGATGAACGCACATAGATTGTTCACATTTACATAAGACAGGGATTCTCACAAAGAGAAGTAGCTGCCGAATTCTCTATGAATCCAGACACTGTATATAATCTAAATGAAATATTCCAAAAATAGTAGTGTTAGTGATAAAATAAGTTGTGGAATGAAGAGAGAACGACCAGTTCTTAATCTAATCCGAAGAAAGACAGAAGAAAAAAAAAATTGGAGTCAGAAACTGTACCAAGAATAAAACTGTTGGTTGATAAGACAAAGAATCAAGGGGTATAACTAATTCGTTTGAATGTATTCTTATAAACACAAACAAGAAAATTTCTTATACTAAAAATTGTTGTAATGTACCAAATAGTGTTTTATAAATGTCACATTAATTAACCTGTTCGTGATGTTTTTTCTGTTTATTCGTTCCACTTCTTCTGCCCATCATCACATAGTTAAATAAATTCTCCACTAAATGACCTAGAATATAGTCAACTTTATGGCATCTTGGACACCCAAAAGATAAATATCCCCACAGTACTAATTTTTTTAATGAAAGTTTGTAACCAGTGAAACGATCTCGCCGCGTTTTTGGGAAAATACGGAAACGGCACACTAAACACTGTGACACGTAAATTAACCACTCTCTTAAAGAACATGTATACTTTTCTCTTCATTGTTTTCATGGTGCATTGTTGACTTTTGTCACGGAATTGCCTCCCCTACTTTTCAGTAGTGGTCCAACAGTGGCCAAAACTCAAGAGTATCTAATATGGGTCTTCAAAGGTGTCTACCTTCGCACAAGATAACTCTTGGCAGAGTTGAATATATAGGAATAAAGATGGTTATGTCTCAAGGGACTGTTCATAAGATAATTGTTAATTTATATATGATCCGCCGCCTGTTATGCAGAATTAAGCAATTGCTAATTTCAGATCGTTGAAGGTCCCACCCTGATTTACAAAGTGGAATTCTTATTAGTATGGTATAGCTCTGTTTAGATTGTATTTATTAAATTGACTGAGACAAACACGCAGTAATCAAAATGATTAAATCGAAGTTAAATTTGTATATTTACAAATAACATATTTAATAATCAACTAATTTTAACAGTTTTAAAAATTTTTATAATCGTTAGCAGAAAATACTAATCATCGTGTGATGGTATGGTGTTTTATGTAAGAAGTCACTTGGCAGCTTCTAGGTTTGACTTAGCAGCAAATAGTAGTTTCTGCTCCAGCTAGGTTTTTGGGTTCTATGCAGAAAAATCACTGGAGTTCTCGCGTCTCTGGTCAAGATTAATGTCGCAGCACGTTCTAAGTAAGATCAATTTGTAACTGCAAATCTGGTCCCGCTACTCTAAGACCATCTGATACTGGTGTCTATTTCTTCGTCAGGCCACTTCTACCTTCACTTTGTTTCAGAGATTTTTTTTTTTTAAATTTCCTTGCATGAGGTTGCATATTGTTTCCTCGCATGAGGTTGCATTGGCCCCGCCCCAAACACGGCCCTGATCAAGACCACATGTCCCAACACAAGAAGACCCAATGACAAAATGTGTCAATGTAGTGATCTTCTGTGTTCTCACACAAAGGAACTAATGACACATGAATGTCATTGTACCGGTTGTCATAAAATTAACCATGATACAACGTTAAAATATCTACAATGATACAACGTAGGGATAAAAACTAATGCGTAAGCTACTAGAATGCATGATCGCCCACGCCGCGGGTCACCACCCGCCATGGAAATTAAATTGTTAGACGTGAAGGCAAAACGTTACCCTTGGAAGGGGATGAGAACGGAGATTAAAAGGGAAAAAATATGACTGAACGCGTGCTTGAAACTAGCAAGGCTAAAAGACGCAATTGGTGGGGGAAGGAGGAAAAGCCACGTCCCCAAGTTGACACAAGGTAAAGAAATCGACAAAAGGGACCTTAGCTATTATACGCAACAGTCATTTCTTGGACGCTTTTGCGATAACTTAGTCCGTTTATTTGAATTCAGCGGCAAACGTAGTATAGAAGATGCTAGAAATATTTCGAAAAAACAAGATAACCTTGAAAAGTAACTTTTTCTTAATAATAATGTTAGGAATATAAAACCTAGCTGGCCGGATGGCCCATCTTGAGCAGTGAAATAATATGCTTTCATTTATACAGACGGATAAATAATAAGAAAGATATTGACAAAAGACTGTGTTGTTCATATCAGCGAGCGTCTGCATTGAAACAAAAAATGTCCCTAATTTTCAAAAAACTGTAGCCTTGAGACTCAAGTGCTAAAATCTAGTTGGAATGAAAGAGACGGGATGGGATGGTGAACTGTGGCTAAAAATAACTTTAAAGGCAAAATTGTGTAGGGGAAGGCGGCGTTGGTTCAAAAAACAAGTGTGTTTTTGTGAACCGCAAGTATAGACAGACGGACCAACAGACAATAAAGCATACTTGACTGAGGTATGACTGAAATGACTTTTTGGTGGGAGGTTTGAATTTGAAAAGGAAAAAAGGCGGTGATTGGCCATAGATGAATATATTATCGGCACTCAGACGCGCATTTTTGCCATTCGTAATAAGTTGTCCTAGTAGACACAGTGAATTATTTAGTGGTGTAATTCCCAGAAGCTAATTGAAATATTTAGAGGGACGCCATACTAAAGGCAGCAGCTCAGCTGAGTTTTGCTAGCAATTAACTGTGTTCTATATTCATAATTCTGGTAAGACTGAAATTATTTCTTTGTATATTTTAATATGTGTTTAATGTTTCGAGTGATTTGATACTGCCATATCAAAATCTATCCCTTACAACAAGTAAGGATTCGCTCTAGACCCCCCGCCCCAGTTCAGGGTCTAGAGACAAATAAAATACATAAACTCCAGCAAGGATTATGAAGGACAGATTAAGTGTTGAGATCAGTGGAACATATCACCTATCCTATTCTATGGCAGGAAGCTAATGAACATATTTCAGAATATGTAGTCTGGGAGAACTTATCTTATGTGAAACCAACTTGGTAAGATGTGTTGTTTGGTCAAAGAGATCTGACCCGTCTATGTGGTGTTGTTGTTGTGTGTGGGTGTTGTGTCCAGAAATGGTTTAGAGGATGGAATTCTGACACATGACCAATACTTTATTGCAGAACTGTGAGTTTTTATTTGGCACCAATGTGGTGTCAAATGTGGTGTTGAATATTACAAGAGTGGACCCGTGCAGTTTATATCTTGGCAGAGCAGCCGTATTTTGCCCCCAAGCACGGAGAGGTGGGGCCACCATATTCCAGCACCAGAACTACTCATTCAAGATACGTGAGCGTCTGGCCTGCTGGAGATTCACAAACTCATTTTCTAACACACCAATTATATTTCCATCAATAAATGGACCATGTTAGTAACCATAGACAGGGAGTGATGAGGCCACCCCAACAGCACATCCATAAATCGTTCTCCCATATAGATTACAACTATAAACAGTAGTAATATTAACTAGTATTGTAAAATACATATGTACACTCCTTTCATTTATTATGCCATATCTTCATGCATTTCATTAATAATTGCAAAACCTTTCATATGTTCTGACCAAAATAAAACCTTGGTTCAGAACAAATAAACTCAAAAGAAAATTTGTTATCAAAAATTTTACACAGCTTGAGTTAGTTCAGTGTGTCATAACATTTTATTAATATTATTAGAATTGTTAAATATCTGTGTGTGTGTATGTAAACTACCACAACACATTACATATCAGTACCCTAGAATTTTAACGTAGCCACATTCATTATACAGAAAAAAAAGATAGGTGTGAGGTCGTAGTGGTAGCAAGAAGGGCCTTCTGAAAATTCACAGCTACATTTATCTCAGGAGCCTTCACAGCTAACCTCATGCATCACACTTAGTAATATCACCATCATACAATACCATCAAATCCACTACACCGGTCCCTGTGTCTAGACACATGATCCTAGCCAAAGGCCGGATATTAGGCCGTTGGGTTTTCACAGCGTTATTAATGCGGTAGACAAGGTTCAGATGAACGGTGGTTTGGGTTTGATAAAATAAACGAGTTTGAGGAAATGGTTTAGACAATTTGAGTGGTCTAGAAAACAGGCTATTTGTCTTAAAGATAAGAGATAAAGGGTTGTACACCTAAGCTTAGAGGGAAAGGGAGAGAACCCTTTAAATAGAAGCTACTGAAAACAAGGCTGATTTACACTTAGATAGTTTCTATGAGTACACAGTTATGGTGTAGAGAATTTGCATATCATGATTGTTCTAGTAAGACTTAGAGAAAGGACTGTAATATTAAAGCAAAAACCTCCAAGGGAGACAACAAATAATTAACGCCCCTTAACGGTTTGTGAGTTGGGAAGAAAAACAAACGCACGAGAAAAATATGAGTAGGGTGTAAACAGTTACGGAACAAAGCTCACTGAGTTGCCGGCGTGGAATTAAGCGTGAGTTTGTGATCGGTGAGAAGGAACAGGACGGACCAATTGGAATGACTGAAAAACAAGAACAGATCATGGGACAATGATTTGAAGGACAAAAGAAATTAGTCCGGTCTGTGAAACCAAAGAAGCAAGAGGTGTATTGCCGGGATCTCAAGAAGTGAGTTCTGTGGGTGACAGAAGTTCGCACAGAACAATAGATAGCTTTAGACTGATTAGCGGTAGCAATTCAGAGGACTAGATTGAACTGTGTTTAAAATATAGGACTAGCTCCTAGGTGTGATAGTAGGAAACTGTGATAAGTATTTGGATTCTGTATAATTACGGTAAGATGACTTTTGACTTTTATTATGCATAAACTATATGAAGAGAGACATGTTTCAGAAATACAGTCAACATATTATCAGAGGGTAATGACGCTCACATTTAAGGGAGCATGCACCAAAAGAGAACATTGAAGCAAAGGCACGATTAAAAAAGCAAAGTGGATAACTTTTATTAGCAGATAGCCAGGATGGGCTGTTATATAAAGGAGATGAGGCTTAGTCATTGACTAAGGATAAATAAGCAAGGGTTTTGCAACACACTGACATCAATGAGATAAAACATGCGCTCTCTCACGTCAGCGTAAGTATCAATGCTGCCCCAGAAGTACCTGACATTGTTTGATTTGCAAATATAAACTTTGATTTGATTATGATGCAATTAATAGAGTTAAGCCTGACCAGGTTGATACAGGAGAGAAATAGTATACAAGGACTTAGGGAGGCTTTAGCAAGAGTCCTGAGGATATATATATATATATATATATATATATATATATATATATATATATATATATATATATATATATATATATATATATATGCCAGAGTCTGCAGAAGAGGTAATAAGTATACCTTCGAAACCTAGATTGAATCCGGGTCTGGATGTATAGATTGAAATGGAGATTTATGTCATTTGCACTCTGTTGGAAAATTGTGGATCTTGTATCATGTAAATAAAACTGTTTTCATTTGGAATACCACCACACCAGTTGGTTTGATTTTTAAAAATTTTTAAAAGGTTGTGGAGTGGGTGCGTGAATAAGGTATAAACTCATATCTATATATCAGGAAGTACTGCTATACGAAGTAGTCACTGTCTAATAACAACAAGGAGGAAAGATCGAGTCCAGGGTAATAAAAGAAACGAACCATAACTCATCCAGGAATCGACAACTCTGGCGGTGATTTCCAGTCAATAAGAAATAGTTCTTACTTGGAAGATGAGTCATTAAAGTATAATGACAACTTGAACATACCACAACTAGGCCTGCCATCTGTCACCTAGTTACATTCAAAAATGGGAGCCGCGCTAGCATAGTGGTTACATCACCGCTCTGGCGACCGGGTGATTCAGGATCAAACCCGGGCGACGGCATTTGAGGATTTTTCGTCGACCGGGAATTGGACTGGATTAACTCGAGACCTGGCGAGGACATTTGAAGGAGTGTCGTCGACCAGGGATTGGCGGCTCCTGAGCCGACCCAGCTGCAATGGGTACCTCCGAAATCGGAGAGTATTTGCCTGAATGGCGAGGGACACCTGTCTCTGTACAAGTAAAAAGGGATACTCACGTAAAATCAATGTCAGGTTAGACATAGTAATAACCTGAGATTTCGCCTCGAGTATTAGCGGGCGTACGAAAAAAAAAAAAAAAAATAAAAAAAAAAAAAAAAAAAAAAAACATTCAAAATATGCTCGGCCAGACGGTCACAATAAGCTACCTCACTGGTACCACCAACCCAATCTTGGCTCACAGACTATTTGCTCAGAGGAATAAAGGCACTTGACTAGGCCTCTTACACGTTTCTGGAGTGTTTTTTTTTGTTAACAATGAATTCTAGATCATGTTTTGGTCTTCACCCTTACCTCGGGAATTCTAGATCATGTTTTGGTCTTCACCCTTACCTCGGGAATTCAAGAACAAGTTTTGGTCTTAACTCTTACATCGGGAATTCAAAAACAAGTTTTGGTCTTCACTCTTATATTGGGAATACCAAAATAAGGTTTGCTTTGTGACAAACGCCGGATAAGTCTAGTTGTTGTTATTATTGCTGTTATTGTTATTATTGCTGTTGTTGTTATTATTGCTGTTGTTGTTATTATTGCTGTTGTTATTATTGTTGTTGTTGTTATTATATCTGTTGTTGTTATTATTGCTGTTGTTATTATTGATGTTATTATTATTATTATTATTGTTGTTGTTGTTATTATTGCTAATGTTGTTATTATTGCTGTTGTTGTTATTATTTTAGTTGTTATTATTGCTGTTGTTGTTATTATTGCTGTTGTTGTTATTATTGCTGTTGTTGTTATTATTGCTGTTGTTATTATTGCTGTTGTTGTTATTATTGCTGTTGTTGTTATTATTGCTGTTGTTGTTATTATTGCTGTTGTTGTTATTATTGCTGTTGTTGTTATTATTGTTGTTGTTGTTATTATATCTGTTGTTGTTATTATTGCTGTTGTTATTATTGATGTTATTATTATTATTATTGTTGTTGTTGTTATTATTGCTAATGTTGTTATTATTGCTGTTGTTGTTATTATTGTAGTTGGTGTTATTATTGCTGTTGTTGTTATTATTGCTGTTGTTGTTATTATTGCTGTTGTTGTTATTATTGCTGTTGTTGTTATTATTGCTGTTGTTGTTATTATTGCTGTTGTTGTTATTATTGTTGCTGTTGTTATTATTGCTGTTGTTGTTACTATTGTTGCTGTTATTATTGCTGTTGTTGTTATTATTGCTGTTGTTGTTATTATTGCTGTTGTTATTATTCTTGCTGTTGTTGTTATTATTGATGTTGTTGTTATTATTGCTGTTGTTGTTACTATTGTTGCTGTTATTATTGCTGTTGTTGTTATTATTGTTGTTGTTATTATTATTGCTGTTGTTGTTATTATTGTTATTATTGTTATTATTGGTGTTGTTGTTATTATTGTTATTATTGTTATTATTGCTGTTTTTATTATTGTTTTTATGTTTATTATTGTTGTTATTATTGTTATTATTGCTGTAGTAGTTATTATTGCTGTTGTTGATATTATTGCTGTTGTTTTTATTATTGCTGTTGTTGTTATTATTGCTGTTGTTGTTATTATTGCTGTTGTTGTTATTATTGCTGTTGTTATTATTGCTGTTGTTGTTATTATTGTTGATGTTGTTATTATTGCTGTTGTTGTTATTATTGTTGATGTTGTTATTATTGCTGTTGTTGTTATTATTGCTGTTGTTGTTATTATTGCTGTTGTTGTTATTATTGCTGTAGTTGTTATTATTGCTGTTGTTATTATTGCTGTTGTTGTTATTATTGCTGTTAATGTTATTATTGCTGTTGTTGTTATTATTGCTGTTGTTATTATTATTGCTGTTGTTGTTTAACTAGAACTAGAAAGTCTAAGAGTGTCGCTCACACGCAGCATCAATTTACTGCCACAAGATCAAGAATGTGCATGTATTCTTTTGCTGTTGAGTGGTGCTGTATAAAGTGTTTGTGATTGAACACAGTAAGCACGTGCTTATGACAATAGCACACTAAGGAAACAAAGTCATATAATAGTTGATAATAAATTGATACTCTGATACCTACTGGGAGGCAGACGTGATAGCAACAAGAGAAATTATGAAATCATAACAGCAATTTTATGTGTCGTAGACAGCATCGCTGTATACCAATTAGGAAAATGGCTTAAGGGAGCAAAGACAGACCACGTGGTATATAGGCATCATCATATTTTCAGTGTTTAAGGCATGGGTGGACTTAACGTGGCAGTGTTTGTAACGTAATGATAACAAAGATGACAAAAATTATGCTTGTAATCGATTATGTCACCAAGTTTGCGCTCGTAATGTAGTAAGAAATGGTTATAGGCAGGATGGCTTTAATGGATATGTGACAGTGAGGCTAGAAAGATGTAATTTTAGACGGCGTAATTAATTTTCTATCTGTTCTACGGAGTATATTTGTGCTCATGCTGGCATTCTCACACGGGAATGGGCGATCTAAACGAAACACACCTGTGCCATCCGTGAAGTAGACAAATGTGTGAGACGCAGAAGATATAATGGGAGACAGCCCTCGGTTGTTAGACATCCTGGCGCTGTCTAATAACACATCTTCTGTGCACAAAACCGTAACAAGTGTGACTCGGGCAACATATATCGTGGGAATGTTACCTTTAGTGCGCGGACCATGAGTTGTAGACGATTAGGAAGATAATCTTTATCAAGATGTGATCTCATGTCATCCAAACTGAGCATAGGACTCCTGATTTGCTCCCTAGAGGGATGGGCAGAACTTTGCCTGACATTTTGACATGACTATCATGTGGTACAGGAGTGGATATGTAGATTTAAACTGAAACGGTGAGAGTCGAGTCAGAGTTGAAAAGAAGCAAGATCGTCTTCTTGTGCGGTATGCATCTTCAGTACGTTACACCAGTGAGGTAGATGATTTGATATTGCATATGTTGCGTCTGTGCTAAGAGAACTAACAACATAGATATATACTTGCATATGAGTACATTTTTATAATACTTCAGATTTAGTAATATTAGACGTTTCAGGTTTAGAAGTTAATGCTTTTTTAGCGTTTGTCTATCTATAGTTTGATACAAGCTGATTTGCGATATATGTGTTGTCTAGTGTAATTTCACGTATATCCCATCGCTATTTTCAACCGCGAGACTTTGTGTTAAATGTGTAAAGTACTAAGTGCATTTATAAGAGGAATTCTAGTGTCGCACCGCGCTGTATACAAGTTTGTACTTATTACCATTATTATTATTTGTGTAGTGTTAAGTAATAGTTATATTGCATTCGTGTGAGCCGTAAGTGTGGTTAATTTTACATCAGTAATTTTTGTGAGAGGAAGATTAGCGTACCCTCTGGCTTCGTGAGTAGCCTATGCCTATTACATTTAGTATAGAGCTGTAAGAATAGAGTACATATCAGATTGTTCGTTAGAGCAGCTAAGCCTCTCACATACTGATAAATTGATGTCATTTATACCAGTTCGCTGTCTGGAATATTTCATCATAGATAGAAGTGTTTAATTAAAGTTTTCTCTCGCGCGATGATGTAGTTAGTAATTAGCAGGAGTAAGAAGGCATTTTTGTTGATTGAGATATGTTTATGGTTGATTACACATACATACAAACACCACACAACACACACACACACACACACACACACATGGACATTTAAGCGCATCTACTAGCATATTTTCACACATGTGTAACACCACACACAACATACACACACACACATACAAACACATGGACATATAAGAGCATGTACTTGCATATTTTCACACATATGTATGTATTATTACGTAGATGATGTTTGTCCATTAGTACGATGCTAGTTTATTTTGTTTCATTTTATTTCAGAGAGTTCAGCAGCCTGTGCTGGGTTATATGGTGTTACGTAAAGAGTACCTAAATAGCTTGGTTATTAGGTGTTGCATAGGAATTACCTACAAAGTAAACTTGTGGTCAACATTGGTTGCTGTATGATTCATTTGCTACCTGATAGGGTTTCATTAATAAAAGTGGGACACCTGTCACCAAAAGAGTTTTTCTGTGACTGCGGAACGCGTGTGAAAGTAGGCCAGAGAGAGTGACCGACAACATTACACGCGAATTCTTTCTTATTCGTCTTCACACATCGTCTTCGTACTGTCACAGATACGTCGAGATTTTGTGATGTATGAAATCTTCTTGCGAAAACGTATTTAAATATATACGTATATGACGTTCATCATCACACACGTTGTACAGACTTGTACGAAAGAGACAGAACAAAGCCCCCGTTTACAAGGTAAAGAATAATCCCAAAACTAGCTAGTTATACACAAATACAAGTATAAACACATGATTTATGACCAGTTAAAAAGACAATCGGGGGGTAGGGCTGGAGTGTGTAAGGGATAGTACCTCACGGTGAGAGGCAGTCACTTCCTCTTTTTGAGGATGGCCTGGATCTTATTTGGTTCCCCCACTCCAGTTCAGCTCATGTATGGCTCCTCGAGTCTGCTTGTGTACGGCAGCGCCACCCCCCGGGCAACGGCTTTGACTGGCCGGCAGAACCACATGAGTAAATTGAAAAAGGGAGGTTCCCCCTTAAACAGTACACACAACTGCTGGCCGAACGAGCGGATGATCAATAATATTTTGACAACGGCTTCTAGGGCAGGAGTTGGAAAGGCCTGGTATCGGGCTGAGGGCGCACCATGGACTGTAATGGTAAGCGGCCAGAACCATCCAGAAAGCAATGGCAAACTACTGGATGTACAATGCCAAGAAATCCATAATGGCTAATCTGAATACTACACAAAGATCTGGTGGTGAGGCCCCCAGGCCAGGCAGATCATATTTAACTGGGGAAGAGATCGTTGGCAGCGTCAGTACAGGTAATCGTGATGACGGCCAAAAGCCTGACTGTGTTACCACGGAAAACCATGCCATCGGTCTTAGAAAAATAATCAAAATAGGAACATGGAACGTCAGAAGCTTATACCAAGGAAAACAGTACATAGTGAAGAACGAGATGGAAAGACTAAACATCGATATCCTGGGCATCTCAGAGCACAGATGGTCGGGCCAGGGACACTTTTCGATTCCATCAGGAGGAACATTCATATACTCAGGCAAAGAGAGAGGAGGTCAGAGTGGCGTCGGCTTCTACCTGTCTAAAAGGACAGCTGCCTCCCTATTAGGATATAATCCCATAAATGACCGCATTGTCACAATCAGACTGAAAGGAAAAAGAAAGAACATCACAATTATACAAACATATGCGCCAACAGCAGCTGCTGAAGAACAGGAAATTGAAGATTTTTACAATGAACTGCAACACGCATTAGAGAAAGCAAATAAGCAAGATATTAGGATAATAATGGGAGATTTTAATGCTAAAGTTGGAAACGAAAGATTAGAACATGAAAAAAGAGTGAAAGGAAGTTATGGATTGGGTCAGAGAAATGAGAGAGGAGAACGCTTGACAACATTCTGCCTAGAAAACAACCTAGTCATCACAAATACTCTTTTCATGCAACACCCTAGAAGACTATATACATGGACGTCACCGGACGGAAAAAGCAAGAACCAAATAGATTACATCTTAATAAAACAAAGATGGCGATCTTGTATCTCATCCATCAAGACGCTCCCAGGAGCAGACTGTGACTCCGACCATGAACTTCTTGCTGCAAACTTCAAGATCAAATTGAAAAAAGTCGTTACAAGCGACAAAGTAATAAGTTATGACACAAGCGCCATACCAGAAGAGTACAGTGTCGATATTCAGAACAAATTTGACATTCTTATGGCAGTACAGGAGGAAATGACACCAGATGAACTTGCCAATAACATCAGAGATGTTTATATTACAAATGCACAGAGGTTAATTCCTAAAAAAAGTATAAAGAGACGAGAATACATCTCAGACGAAACACTGAAGTTGGTGGTAGAGAGAAGAAAAATGAAGTCCAAAAAAGATACAGAAAATCAGGAGTTGTACAAGGAATACACAAAGCCGATTAAAAAACGAGTCAGACAAGACAAACAACAATACATAAACGACACCTGCAGGAAAATAGAGGAAATGCGCGAACAGGGATTGAGTAAGAATATGTTTTCTGAAGTAAGAACATTGAAGAACAGCAACTTTAAATCATCACCTCGAGCAATAAACGACAAGAAAGGCGACACTCTAACAGAACGTAAAGATATTCTGAACAGATGGAAGGAGTACTGTCAAGAAATGTATACGGAAATAAACAAAGCGGCAGATGACAACGTCATGAATGAAGCGGAACGTGAACCAGAACCTACCATAGAGGAAGTCCGGAACGCAATCAAACACTTAAAAAGTGGAAAATCTCCTGGTTGTGATGAAATAACAGCTGAAATGATACAGGCAGGAGGAGAAGGCAGCGCTCGTATATACCATGCATTATGCTGCAAGATCTGGCAAAGCGGAATTTGGCCCAAGGAATGGAAAAGATCAATTTACATACCCTTGCCAAAAAAGGGCAACCTGAAACTGTGCACAAACTACAGAACTATAGCTCTTATAAGCCATGCCAGCAAAATACTATTACAAATCATAATGAAAAGGATGCAACAAAAGCTAGAAACAGAAATAAACGAAGTACAGGCGGGTTTTTGACCAGGTAGAGGCACTAGAGATCATATATTCAACATGAGGATCATCATAGAAAAGTGTAGAGAATTCAACGTTGACCTACATACTTGTTTCATTGATTACACCAAAGCTTTCGATTGTGTACAACATCAGCAGTTATGGGCTATTATGAAAAATATGGGATTTCCAAACCACCTTATACAACTCATCGCACTGCTGTACCAAGAACAACAGGCAGCCGTAAGAATAGAGGGTGAAACATCAGAATGGTTTGAAGTACAGAAAGGAGTAAGACAAGGCTGTACCCTTTCCCCTTACCTGTTTAACATTTATGCCGAGAATATCATGAGAAATGTAAGAGATGACCAAGAACACACGAGTTTGACTCATTTAACATCGGCGGGTACCAGATCCCGGAAATCAGATATGCTGACGACACAGTCCTCCTATCGACCAACCCAGAAGGACTTGAACAATTACTTCTGTCCACCAAAAAACACAGCGAGGCCCAGAATCTATACCTAAACACCAAGAAGACTAAAGTATTGACAGCAGACAAAGTAAAGACCAAACCAGAAATTGAAATTGATAACGAAGAACTGGAAAGTGTTAATGAATTCGAATACTTAGGATCAATCATCAACAGCTCTGGCGACTGTGCAGTAGAAATTAAAAGAAGACTTGCAATTGCTTCACATAAACTAATACAGATGAAAAACCTATGGCAAGGCACAAGCAAAGAAACAAAGTTACAACTGATCAGAGCATGTATATTCCCAGTGGCAACATACGGCTGCGAGACTTGGACACGCAATAAAACAGTTGCAAAAAAGATTACATCATTTGAAATGAAATGCTACAGAAGGATGTTGAGAATACCCTGGACAGAAAAAAAGACCAACAGGGAAGTACTGCACTCACTAAACGTACAGGAACATTGGCTCCTAAATACCATCGCAATAAGGAAGCGGAAATGTTTCGATCATATAAAAAGACATAATAGCCTGGAAAAAACAGTGATGGAAGGCATGGTCCCTGGAAAAAGGGGAAGGGGTCGACCTAGACGACGGTGGACCCAGGACATCACAGAGAGTCTGAACTTGTCTTTGGCTGATGCAGGTCGACTTGCCCAGAATCGTGATGCGTTCAGAGCAGCTGTAATGGAGACAACGTTCTGGAAAGAATACGTCACATGATGATGATGAAAAAGACAATCAACACTTAAAATAAGGTTGTAAGATATCAAAACAATGTTGTAAGACACCAACAACTAAGTCAGTGTTTTTTTTTAATGTAGTGATAACGTAAATGGATGACAATTATGTTAGTGGATGAATATATAGTGTTCTATGAAAATTAGAAACAATCTGGGTCCTAGTCTAATGTTTTATATGCACGCTGTGGTTAGTGCACTGCCTTTTTAGCTTAGTGGTCCAAGGTTCGATCCCCGGTTGAGGTGGGATTGTTTAGACCACAAACGACTCCGGGGTCGACCCAGCCTCATGAATAGGGTACCAGAGCAACTCCGGGAAGGTTAAGGCAGTCGACGTGATGCTGACCACATCACCTCTAGTGTGCCGACGGTCAAGAAAATATGAGCCTGACACGATATTCCCAATGTGCCTCAATGGGAGTGTAACGAGATGTTTTACCTACCTTTATCTCTAGGTCTGACATTCATCATCTGCTAGCAGTTGGAGGAGCAGTGACATTTATGTGGTAGTAGTTATCTCTCAAGGCTGTTCTGGATACTTATTTTTCAAACTTCTTTTTGAGGTAACAGCTGTTTCGTCATAGCTTCTAACTTACAACACATAGCCTCGTCTGGAGAACCGTGGTCAGCCCTGGTCGTTTCTAACAACAGTTGTGATGATGAAAACAGGAGGACATCTGAGTATTGCTCGCATTCGGTCCCCCTCCCCCGTGTACAGATGGGCGGATTTTCTAATGAGTCACCGGATTTGAATATAAGGATAATCACATATTAGCATAATCGTCAAACAAAACCTCATAAGTAATGGCAGTAATCTGTTCCCAAGGCTGTTTATTCGTTACCTAAATTCATGGCTTGCCTAATTATTATAAACCCACGAGCAAGATTTATTTAATCTGTACAGCGAAGCATTTTTCACTTTGAAATTTTCAGACAGCGAAACTTTGTGTGTGTAACATCGCTATTACTTCTTTATATTACTAGGTGGCAGGTGGCAGGCCTTTTTAAGTATTTCAAGTTCTTTATCACACCTGGCTCTTTTGTTATCTTCCAAGGTAATGTTATGGTGTATGAGTACTGGCCATCTCCGCCAGAGTTGGTAATCCCTGGATGAACTATTTTTTTTTTCTTTTGTTCAACCCTCGACTCGTTCTCTCCCTTCTCCGATGTTATATAGTGACTGATCGTATAGTGGATTGTACAATGACTAAAGATCTGGCATACAACAACAACCCTCAAGGATAGACTCAAGCATTTGTTTTCTCTCTTGCAAAAATATATTTATTTACATGTAATTTACTTCAATGATGCAGGTAATTCTTCATAGAGCACACCTACAGTTGTATCATAGTTGCTTCATGCATACACTCTTTATCTCATATGTATGTAGGCACTTAATCTCCCTTTGTTCTTCTATCATCTCCATGTACTTATTCAGCCTCTTTAAACTCTATTTCAATTTGCTTAATATACCTCAATACTCCTGATCAGCATTACGCAGTTCATTATTTTGTACTTTTATTCCTCCTGTACAAACTTAGTCAGACCTGCCTGTGTCCGCTTCTGGAAAGCATCCTATATTTCCTACGCATGTAATAAACCTTCTCTATTCCATACTCACATGTGAGAGCATTCGGGTAGTTCTTAAAGAAGTCGACTATCCTAGTCGCTTACTTGTCGTAAATAATTCTGTATACAAATCATTGGTTCACACTCTGTGAACTCTCTCTCTCTGATAAGAATATGGTTTTCTTCTTGGGATTCATTTTTTATCACCCATTTAATAGATGACAGTACCAAGCTTAACCGTCAATATATCATTCAATTACTTCTCTTCTCCAAGTTGCTTGGTCAATAAAGTTCTCATTGCTCATTTGGCATGTCGGCCTAGGATCTCTGTTTTACTTCTCCTGCAAACTGTCATCAATAAGAATAATAATTCAAAAACCAATACTTACAGGCGATTCCCTGAATCTCTCCTGAAAATACACTCCCTACTGGTTACTATAAAAGCTCTCTTAATCATCTTCTACTCTGTCTATGTGAAACTTCTTAGTTATCTCATATTGTTACTGACTAGAACTATCACATCCTCTGAACTTTACTGATGTCACTTCTGTCTAGCCTAGGGTTCCCATTCGTCCCGTTTTCCCCGAGACAGTCCCGTTTTTTTATAAAATGTCCCGGTGTCCCAAATTTATTCCAAATGTCCCGCTTTTTAAGGGTCCTTCCTGAAAAAAAATCTTTGGGTAACGGATTTTATTCCGTGTTTTAGTAGTGTAATTGAAGTGAAGGATGAAGTAAACAAACTGTTGGAAAAATTAAACTACAGGAAGGCAGAAAAGTTTCTTACCACTACTGTGAGAAATCAGTTGCAAGAATTAGAAAAAGAAGGACACTTAACAGTTGAAAAGTTTCAAAGCTATGCAGTAGATTTCTATGACACCTGCATTGAATATATTCAGGAGTGGTGTACACCATTTCTTACGCCTCTTCAGTCTATGGATTGTATCAATTTGAAGGGAAAGGAGTCTGTGACTTGGAAGAACATCCAAGAAAGCTAAATATTCATGAAGACAGTGTGTAGTGGGTTTGATGGTATTGTATGATGGTGATATTACTAAATGTAATGTATGAGGCCAGCTGTGAAGGCTCCTGAGATAAAATGTAGTTGTGAATTGTCAGAAGGCCTTTCTTGCTACCACTACGACCTCACACTCAATTTTTTTTCTTAATGAATGTAGCTATGTAAAATGTCTAGGGTAATGATATGTAATGTGGTGTGATAGTTATAGATACACCCACAGATATTTAAGCAGACTAATAATATTTAACAAATGTTAAAATACACTGAACTAACTCACGTGTGTAAAATTTTTGATAGAATTATATTACATTTATTTGTTCTGGATCAAGTTTTATGTTGACCAGAACTTTTTTAAAAAAATTTTAAAAAATTATGAAAGAAATGCATGGAATGTTACATAATAAATGCAAGAGTGTACATATATAAGTACTAGACTAGTTAGTTTTATTAAAATGTTCTAGTAGTCATCTACTTGGGAGGATAGTTAATGCTTGTGCTGTTGGGGTGGCCTCATCACACCTGTCTATATTGACTACACAGTGTCCGGTAAATTGCAGGAATTTTATGGGGTATTAGTAACTAAAAGGCGTTGGTGAACTTCCAGCAGACCAGAGGCTCACTCAACTTGCATATGTAGCTCTGGTGCTGAAATCTGGTGGTCCCACCTCTCCGTGCTGGCGGGCAATAATAGTGGTCTCTGTCACAACGTACTGCACAGATACACTCGAGTAAAATCACCACCTGAATGGACACCGCCTTGTTGACAACTGAAACTCACAGCTCTGCAATCAAAGTATTGGCTATGTGTCAAAATTCTATTCTCTACCCACGTCTGGACACAACACGGACACAACAACCACATCATACAGACAGGTCAGATCTCTCTGACCAAACAGCACATTTACCATGGTGGTTTTACATCAGATAGGTCCTCCCAGACTATAGATTCTGAAAAATATTTATTAGTTTCCTTCCCTAAAAGTGGATAGGTAATATGTTTCATTATTCTCAACACTTGATCTGTCTCTCCTAACCCTTGCTGGAGTTTATGTATATTGTTGGTCCCTAGACCCTGACTTGGGCGGGGGGTCTAGAGCAAATCCCTACTTGTTTGTAAGGCTAGATTATGATATGGCAGTATCAAATCACTCGAACATTAAACAATATTCAAAATATACAAAGAAATAATTTCAATCTTACCAGATTATGAATAAAGAACACAGAAATGCTAGCAAAACTCAGCTGAGCTGCTGGCTATAGTATGGCGTCCCTGAACTTATTTCACTTTCTTTCATTTGGAAATCACCACACTTTAAAATACTGTGTCTATCATCGAACAACTATTGAGGAATGGCCCCACTTGCGCGTCTGAGCGCCGATAAAATGATTGTCTGTGGCCAATCACTGCCTAGGTTTATTTCAAATTCAAATTTCCTACCCTACAGTCATTTCAGTCATGCTTCAGTCAAGTATGGATGTTTATCTGTTAGTCGGTCCGTCTCTACTTGTTTTTTTTTTCAAAAACGTACTTGATTTTTGAACCAACCTTTCTCTCCCCTCCAAAATTTTGTCGTTAAAAGTTATATTTAGACACAGCTCCCACCAATGTCCCTTCGCTTCCCTACTAAGTAGATTTGAACACCTGCGTCTCAAGGTCGTGTTTTTTTGTGCAAATAGCGACACTTTTTATTCAATACAGTCTGTCGCTGATGTGAACAACACTGTCTTTTGTCATTATCTTCAATATTATCTATCCGTCTGTAAAATTAAGAACATATTAGTTCACTGCTCAGAATGGGCCATCCGGCCAGCTAATTTTTATATTCCTAACATTAATATTACGAAAAAGTTACTTTTTAATTTTTTGTAATATTCCAAACATCTGCGTTCTGCCGCTGAATTCAAATCAAAGGCTTGGTATCGCAAAAGCGACCAATAAATGACTGTGGCGTAACATATCCAAGGTCCCTTCTGTCGAGTTCCTTACTTTATGTCAACTTGGGAAACGTGACTTTTCTCCGTTTCCCCCCCCCCCCCCCCCCCCCCCCCCCCCCCCCCCCCCCCCCTCCCCCTACCCCCCCCCCCCCGCATGCGTCTCCTTAGCCTTTCTAGTCTCACGCAATCTTTCCAGTCATATTTTTTCCTTTTTATCCGCCGTTCCCCTCCTGTCTAGCAAGTCAATTTTTATGGAGGGTGATGACCCGCGGTCTGGGCGATCATGTACTATCAGCAGCCTACGCATTATGTTTTTATCCTTACATGTTATCTTTGGAGGTATTTTACCGTTGTATCTCTGTCAATTTCACTACACATCTCCCCACTTGAAAACATGCCTATGGCAAGTTCCAAAACCAGCGATACACATAGGTAAAATTACTCCTCACGTCTGCCACTACTCTAATTTTGATCACAGGGGTGCCGACTGAGGAAATCTGCACCGACATTCAATTTGCCTGGGATATATTGGATACTGAACTGATAAGGTTGAAGCAATAAAGACCACCTCAGCAATCTTGCGTTTTCATGCTTAGCCTGAGATAAGAATACGAGAGGCTGATGGTCCGTCTCCACCACAAAAGTCCTACCATACAGATAGATTTGAAACTTCTTTATTGCCCAGATTAACGCTAAACATTCTTTTTCGCTTGTGGAGTATCCTTGTTCCGCCTTATTCAATTTACGGCTTGCATAAGCGACTGGTTTCAGTTCCCCATCAGGTGAAGATGATCTTTGCAACAAAGCCCCTCCTAGTCCTACATTACTTGCATCGGTTCTTAAGACAAAGTCCTGTGTCAAATCAGGCAGTTTGAGAATAGGCTTGCTAGTGAGTTTTTCCTTTAACTCTTGGAACGCTCGTTCACATTGTGCAGTCCAAATAATTTTATCTGGAAGTCCCTTGCGAGTCAGATCAGTCAGAGGAGCACAAATAGCGTTAAAATTCTTGATGTATTTCTGATAAAATCCGCATAACGACACAAATGATCGCACGTCCTTTTTTGTTTGCGGCCTAGGTGCTCTCTGCAGTTTTTCCAAGTTCTTAGGATCAGGGGTCATATTACCCTGATATACAGTGTGTCCCAAGAATTCCAACTCTTTGCATCCAATACAACATTTTGTTGGCCTAGCAGTTAAGTTCGCCTCCCGAAGTCTATCAAACCACATCTCCAGAGCTTCAATGTGTTCTTCAAATGTCTCTGTGGCGACGAGAATATCATCCATGAAATTCGTGATACATGGGTTATTCAGGGGATCCAACAATTTGCGCATCATCCTTGAAAACACACTCGGAGCATTTTTCAGTCCGAATGGTAGCATATTGAATTCATAATGTCCATCCGAAGTGCTAAAAGCCAAATAAGGTCTCACTTCAGGCTTCACTGGGATCTGGTAATAGCCTTTACTAAGATCCACCTTTGAAAAGTATTTTGCCTTGTTCAGTCTGGCAAATAACTGTTTTGTGTCTGGTAATGGATCCACTTGTCCTTCTGTGACAGCATTCAGTTTCCTGTAATCTATGCACAGTCTGTGTTCCCCAGACGGTTTTCTCAACAAAACGACACTAGAACTAAAAGATGATTCACTGTGCGAAATAATCCCCTCCTTCAACAAATACTCTATTTCTTCCTTCAATGCCTTCTCCTTCGCGAACGGAATAGAATAGGCTCTCATACAGATTGGGTTTGAGTCTACCAGTTTCATGTCATACTGTAGCAAATTTGTATGGCCTGGTTTATCTGTTAATACATCTGTATGTTCCTCCAGAACTTGTTGAACTCTCTCCCTCTGGTTTTTAGTCAGGTGCTTACTGACTTTTACCTGTGCTGCGGTTTCACAAGGATGTAATGGGTATTCATGTGAGGTGAGTGGTTCTTTTTGCATCTGGGTTGCAATAGCCAAGGTCAATAAGGGGGTGCTTTTCTGGAGTGGTCTGTCCAGATACTTCTTTAACAGGTTTACATGATAAACTTTCTCCTTCCCCTTCTTGTCAATTTTATAGTTTGTTCTAGACACCTTCTCTAGAACCGTATATGGACCTTGCCAACCAATTTGTAATTTATTCTGGCTTCCGGGTAGTAGAAGCAGCACCTTCTCTCCGACTGCCAGTTCCCTGTCCTTTGCCTTCCTATTAAAATATGCTGCATGTTTCTTCCTGGCTTGCTTCAAATTATCATTTGCCAGTTTCCATCCAGCTTTCAAACGAGTGGTCAGTTCGTTCACGTATTGATACGATGAGGTAACAGTCTCTTCCGCCTTCTCATCTGTCCAGGTCCTTAATAGAGCTTCTAATGGACCTTTTATTGGCCTCCCAAATAGCAGAGTTGCGGGAGCCATCCCGGTTGAACTATGTGGTACCTCCCGGTACGCAAACAATGCGGCGGGCAGGAATTGATCCCACAGATCCGGTTTTTCGTGTGCCAGCTTTCTCAGGATAGAAATGAGAGTCCCGTTGAACCTCTCTACCTGGCCGTTCCCTTGTGGATGGTACGGACTACAATGAAAGTGTCTGGCTGGAAATAGCTTAAAAACTTCTTCCGTTAGTTTCCCCTTGAACTGAGAACCATTATCCGTCAAGATTTGATGCGGGAATCCTAATCGGGTAAATATTGTAAGTGGTGCCTCTGCTACATGTTTTGAATCAATTGATGGCAGGGCTACCGCCTCTCCCCACATAGAACAAGTGTCCACCAGAGTAAGGATGTAACTGTTCCTCTCTTGGTCCGAGTGAGAGGTCCTACAATATCCACTGCAACCCTCTCAAAAGGTGTTCCCACTATGGGCATTTCCCCTAGAGTTGCAGGAGCAGTCCAGTGCTTTGGAGCTACCCTTTGACATTCTGGGCAGGATTTGACATATCTTTTTATATCCTCCGTTATCCCTGGCCAGAAGTAAAGACAAGCTATACGCTGTCCTGTGGCGCTGATCCCCATGTGACCACTGAAGGGAATCGCATGCCCGAGTTCCATCACTTTATCTCTATATGAAGTGGGAAGAACCAGCTGGTTGTGACCATTTGTTCCAGTTCCGGCCTTCCTGTATAAGAGTTTGTTCTTCATGAAATATTCCCCCTTGCTCGGAGGTGTGTGGCATTTGGGCAATTTTTTAAAACAGGGCTTGAGTGTCCTATCCTCAGCCTGCGCCTTCCTCATCTCCTCTGGATGAGCATTTATAGGTTCACCTTCTTCCTCCTTCTTCTGTGACCTGGTCTGCACTGTCGCCATGATCACAGGTTTCTCGGGATTCCCCAAGAAGACGTATGTACACCCCAATATCAGAGGGTAGATTGGTTCATCTATCACTGCTGCTCTGATTTCTCCCTCCACATAGCGAGTTTTCACCTTTATCCTTGCGATGGGAAGTGTCATGAGTGGTATGTCCTTAGTCGCCCCTTGTATTTCCACTGTTTCTGTGGTATACTGACTTGGGTCCACTAGGCTAGACTTCACAACTGAATCATAATCCAAACCTGTATCATAAAGGCACCTTATGGTGACCCCATTACAAATAACATCCTCACAAACTGGGGGGTGATAAGGTTCCTGTTGTCCATTAGGATTAACCTTTAATCTTCGCGTCCCCGACTACATTGCAGCAATGTTTGAAGGTTTCCTTCTACAAAATTCGGTGTTATGGTTATCCTTCTTGCACCATTTACACCATCTTTTTCCTTGGTTCAACGGTTTTCTTTCATTGAACTTTTGGTCATTGAACTGTGAGTTTCTGTCGCGATAGTCATTTCTTGGCCGCTCAAAGTTTGTCCTACCTTTATTTCCCTGCTCTCTATTATCAAATTTATTAAATTGCTGTGGAGCTTTAAAATTGTCTATGTGCTTCTTTTTAGCACCACTTACCTCTGCCTGAGCTGCCTGATACCTCTCAGCAACATTTAAAATTTCCCCCCAACTTCTCTGCACCTTGTTCCATGAGAAATTTTCTCATGTCTGGAGCCATGGACTCTCTCAATTGCTCAATCATGATCATTTCTTTAAGATCTTGGGTCTTCCCCAGAGCCGTCCATTTCTCCAAATAGGTTTCTAGTCTCGCAGAGAATTGGTGGTATGTCTCCCCAGACAACAGTTTGGCATTTCTAAATTTCTTACGATAAAATTCACCATTCTTCTCGTACCTTAATAACAAAGCCTGCTTTAACATGTCATAATTGTCTTGGTCTTCCCTGTTCATTTTGGCAAATACTTCATAAGAAGTACCTCTCAATCCCTGTGATAGCTTTAAACTCCACCTCTCTCTCTCTAACCCATATGTAGTAGCTAATAACTCAAAACGTCCTAGGTACCCCTCTATGTCATCGTCTTTTTCAACAAAATGGTCTAAATGAAACCCCATAGCTGAGTTTGAGGCTCCCAGACTGGGCGTAGCATCTGAGGCAAAAGGGCTGGCACCATTTTCAGGAGCCGGGCCTTGTAATTCCAGCTCCCTTAGTCGTAATTCGTGCTCCCTTTGCAACCTTCTATCTTCTGCCTCCCTTTCGGCAGTCAACCTTTTTTCTTCTGCCTCCCTTTGCTGTCGTTTTTCTTCTGCCTCACTCTGCAGCCTCTTAATTTCTCTATCAGCCTCAATTTGTAACCTCTTCTCTTCAGCTACCTTTCTATCTTCCCTTTCAATATATTTATCATATTCAGCCGTTACATATTGAATTAAAATCTGACCATCCATTCCCATCTCCTTTGCGGTCAGCACAGCAGCTGATCGGAATTTTGCTAGCTCCGCCATACTTTTCAGACAATATAATAATATACAAGCTAAATCTCTAACCAGTAAATACACTAAGTACTTCTTATGACTATAGTCTAACTAATTCTAACTAACCAGTTAACTAATTAATTATCACTGGCTGTGAAGATTCACCAACTTTTATCTGCAGGGACACTTTTAATTTTAAAGGGAATTTCACAATTTTTTTCCCCTAATTTTATTTCTCCAACCAGGAGATCCTAATATTACTGTTGGGCTAATTATCCCTGGACAAGACCCCAATGTATGTAGTGGGTTTGATGGTATTGTATGATGGTGATATTACTAAATGTAATGTATGAGGCCAGCTGTGAAGGCTCCTGAGATAAAATGTAGTTGTGAATTGTCAGAAGGCCTTTCTTGCTACCACTACGACCTCACACTCAATTTTTTTTTCTTAATGAATGTAGCTATGTAAAATGTCTAGGGTAATGATATGTAATGTGGTGTGATAGTTATAGATACACCCACAGATATTTAAGCAGACTAATAATATTTAACAAATGTTAAAATACACTGAACTAACTCACGTGTGTAAAATTTTTGATAGAATTATATTACATTTATTTGTTCTGGATCAAGTTTTATGTTGACCAGAACTTTTTTAAAAAAAATTTAAAAAATTATGAAAGAAATGCATGGAATGTTACATAATAAATGCAAGAGTGTACATATATAAGTACTAGACTAGTTAGTTTTATTAAAATGTTCTAGTAGTCATCTACTTGGGAGGATAGTTAATGCTTGTGCTGTTGGGGTGGCCTCATCACACCTGTCTATATTGACTACACAGTGTCCGGTAAATTGCAGGAATTTTATGGGGTATTAGTAACTAAAAGGCGTTGGTGAACTTCCAGCAGACCAGAGGCTCACTCAACTTGCATATGTAGCTCTGGTGCTGAAATCTGGTGGTCCCACCTCTCCGTGCTGGCGGGCAATAATAGTGGTCTCTGTCACAACGTACTGCACAGATACACTCGAGTAAAATCACCACCTGAATGGACACCGCCTTGTTGACAACTGAAACTCACAGCTCTGCAATCAAAGTATTGGCTATGTGTCAAAATTCTATTCTCTACCCACGTCTGGACACAACACGGACACAACAACCACATCATACAGACAGGTCAGATCTCTCTGACCAAACAGCACATTTACCATGGTGGTTTTACATCAGATAGGTCCTCCCAGACTATAGATTCTGAAAAATATTTATTAGTTTCCTTCCCTACAAGTGGATAGGTAATATGTTTCATTATTCTCAACACTTGATCTGTCTCTCCTAACCCTTGCTGGAGTTTATGTATATTGTTGGTCCCTAGACCCTGACTTGGGCGGGGGGTCTAGAGCAAATCCCTACTTGTTTGTAAGGCTAGATTATGATATGGCAGTATCAAATCACTCGAACATTAAACAATATTCAAAATATACAAAGAAATAATTTCAATCTTACCAGATTATGAATAAAGAACACAGAAATGCTAGCAAAACTCAGCTGAGCTGCTGGCTATAGTATGGCGTCCCTGAACTTATTTCACTTTCTTTCATTTGGAAATCACCACACTTTAAAATACTGTGTCTATCATCGAACAACTATTGAGGAATGGCACCACTTGCGCGTCTGAGCGCCGATAAAATGATTGTCTGTGGCCAATCACTGCCTAGGTTTATTTCAAATTCAAATTTCCTACCCTACAGTCATTTCAGTCATGCTTCAGTCAAGTATGGATGTTTATCTGTTAGTCGGTCCGTCTCTACTTGTTTTTTTTCAAAAACGTACTTGATTTTTGAACCAACCTTTCTCTCCCCTCCAAAATTTTGTCGTTAAAAGTTATATTTAGACACAGCTCCCACCAATGTCCCTTCGCTTCCCTACTAAGTAGATTTGAACACCTGCGTCTCAAGGTCGTGTTTTTTTTTTGTGCAAATAGCGACACTTTTTATTCAATACAGTCTGTCGCTGATGTGAACAACACTGTCTTTTGTCATTATCTTCAATATTATCTATCCGTCTGTAAAATTAAGAACATATTAGTTCACTGCTCAGAATGGGCCATCCGGCCAGCTAATTTTTATATTCCTAACATTAATATTACGAAAAAGTTACTTTTTAATTTTTGTAATATTCCAAACATCTGCGTTCTGCCGCTGAATTCAAATCAAAGGCTTGGTATCGCAAAAGCGACCAATAAATGACTGTGGCGTAACATATCCAAGGTCCCTTCTGTCGAGTTCCTTACTTTATGTCAACTTGGGAAACGTGACTTTTCTCCGTTTCCCCCCAATTGCGTCTCCTTAGCCTTTCTAGTCTCACGCAATCTTTCCAGTCATATTTTTTCCTTTTTATCCGCCGTTCCCCTCCTGTCTAGCAAGTCAATTTTTATGGAGGGTGATGACCCGCGGTCTGGGCGATCATGTACTATCAGCAGCCTACGCATTATGTTTTTATCCTTACATGTTATCTTTGGAGGTATTTTACCGTTGTATCTCTGTCAATTTCACTACACAGTGTCACCAAAACATTATGGGAACCCTAGTCT
Organism: Oreohelix idahoensis; assembly: GCA_024509875.1. Lineage (NCBI taxonomy): Eukaryota > Metazoa > Mollusca > Gastropoda > Stylommatophora > Oreohelicidae > Oreohelix > Oreohelix idahoensis. The sequence goes on along the minus strand of JAMPIV010003380.1, from coordinate 28,474 downwards.
AGCCACAGAATCTGTTAAGCTTCTAAGTTAACTATACAGCTTGTGAATTTTCTGTATAACTTCTGAACTTATCCGTAAAACCACAGAATCTATTAAAACTGGTGGCAACCGCACAACAGCTTTTCTTGTTTCTTCATCTTCTCAAACCCGACTGCCCTCTAGCAAGCCGCACGTCGTTCTGACCTCTAGTCATGGTCATCTGATATGTTTTTTCTTTCCGTTACCCCTGATTCGTTCTTTCACCTGTTTACCAGACCAAACCATTGGTCGGCTTTATTTACTACTCACTAGAAAACTACTCACGCTTTACTGACACAAGCGAAGTCAGTGAGCCATTGTCCGTTATTTTTAATCTTCTCTCTTTTTTCTCACGTGAACTGTTTCCAACGTTCACCCAACGCTTGGCAAATATTTACAATGCCTGGGCAAACCCTACGGCACCATACTTTAAGCGTTAACCTTGCCAGAAGCATAAACAATGCTTGGGCAAACCCTATGGTGACATGTGGTTAGAATGTTAAATATGTACTCTTTTTACGCTCAGCGTATTGTCCTGACTTCTATGTAAATGACACTAACATTCCTTCCAAGAATTACCAAATAGCAAGCGTTACACAGAACCACTGTCGGTGTCTGCTTGTATATAATAGACTGGTGAAAATGATGCTGATGGGCCGTGGCATTCTGTTTGGTCAGAAGGGCTGAGATGGTGGGCAGAGGGAACAGTGAAATAGAGAGAGCGCGTGAAACTCAAAACAGTAAAGGAAGATCGCTGTGCGACTCTTGAAAAGCAGGTTTCCTTAATATGTGCTCTATCCATCAAAAGCGTCTTCTTCTCATACCCAGCTCTATTGGCATCTGTGTGTTTCTTGTCCTCAGTTTAACAATGACAATTTTGTCACACCATTTCAGTTCCTACTATTCTACAGAGGCACACATCTGTGAAAGCACGTAATTATTTTGATGGCTTTGTGTATGTGTTTCAAAGCTTTACGTTAGGACTGACTAGACATTTGAGTGGAAGAATATGATTTTTTTTGGTAATGGAGCCAATGACATGAAAGCTGACCTTGTCGTTATTATTCTTATTTTGATATCACTGTCTCACCCTCCGACTGTCTATATTTACGGCAAAGATGTACTTATAATTCTACGACACACAAGGGTTTTGATTTATGTGCCAACATGTAATGGTTTTCTGCGTTCGTTCTCATAACTGCTTTCGTCTCATTGTGTGTTTTCTGACCTTTCTGATGTGACAAACCTTAAAATATTTTCAATGTGTCCTTTATCATGCTACGGTTATAAGATAGAGAGACCAGGTTGTGGGCAAATTCTAGATCTCCAAGCTGTTTTTTATGTGTATTGTGAACTCCATACCTGTGGTCTGATGTCAAATGTCCAGTCAACCAGTAAAGAAGTTGTCGCGAGGTGTTTTGAGGAGATAGGACAGTTTGAATGGAATGGAAGAATAAAGATAATAATGTCTTATTGATAGCTTCCAAGTTTGAAGAAACTGCCTCTCCTCGGGAAATAGTGTACTAGAAATTTACTTAAAAAATAATTCTGGTACCTAAACAGGATATTTTCTGGACGATACATTCTTCCTCAGGAATCCTACAAAAGGACTGTGTAAAGCACATAAGGTTGAGAAAGAGATTTGGTGTCCAGTCACATTTAAAATATCCCGACCCAATAGAAGTTAATTGTATTATGGCTGAGCCCCGAGTGTGTAGATTTATATTTAAAACAAAATACAACCCAAATAAAGTTAACAAGAAAATTAACAACAGACTGTTATGTAAAGTTGGATAAAAGGGTATGGAATCTTACATTTCTTTATATACATATAAATATGAAAAAAAGTTTAGCTCTACTGTTTATAAAAAAAACCCAACTAGTTTGGTCATCACTTGGACCAGAGATCTTTTCTATGGTAGCGTTGCTGGTAGGTGTTAATACTCATCTCCTCAAGGACTGTAGTAGCTGCGCAGATGATTTGTGTTCGGACTCTCTTGGTTTTGTATGCTCCAGCACTTTGGTCTCATAAACAGTTGTATGGGTTCAGAGGGTGTCAGAGTTTGCTTCCCTGGACTCAGTGCACATCACAGATAAGGATGGGGTAAGTCACCTCTGGTGAAGACTTCTGCTTATGGGATGTGTGGTATGGTTACTGGGTGATAGGATAAGGTTGGGTATGATAACCTATTTGATAGGGTATGGTGGGTAAGGGTAATCTTTGGTACCATGGACTTGTACCCTGGACCTGGTTTAGGTATCTGGTAACCGCAACCTGGTTTAGTACTGTGTAACCGCAAACTGGGTTTAGTACTGTGTAACCACAACCTGGGTGGACTGGAAACAATTGAAGTACCGTTAGTGGTTTTCAAGAGCAATCATCTCCCAAGTCTGATGGCCGGTAAGCGTCCATCAGAAATTAAATTAACACAATGTTAACTACCATTCATTAACAATGGGTGATCTATTATCTATGAACTACTCCTTCTTAACTGACATTATAGCGTATCTTGAGTTCTCAGTCTCTATCTGGCTGTCTGCTTAGTTACAGCAGTGGTTTTCCCCATGTGGCAATGAGTTTCACAAACTGTGACATATGGCTGGGGTCATCAATTGGTTGAGAACCACTGGTTCACCTAGTGCCTATAGAGCAGTATTTTAATTTTGGGGTCTCTTTCAACAATGGTTTGAGAACCACCGGGTAATAGTTTCCTATGCTGCTTTAACCTGTTGGGGTGTCATTGCTGCCAAGGTCTGAGAACCAATGATTTACGTTCTTGATACTGGAGCAGTAAATCATGTGGAGGGTTGTCATGGTCTCAAGGCTTGAGAACTGCTGACTTACATTTTGTCAGTCAAAGTGGTATATTCATTAAATAGCTAAATAATTGCAAACATTCTTAAAGTCCTGGTTCCTGTAGAAAATAACATTCATATAACTGATAATAAAATAGTTCTTCAATCATCAAACATGGTATGTGCATAAGATTGCATTAAATACATATAAAGAACATTCCATGATGCAAAAATTAATGTCCCATATTTCACAAAGGGAAAAGAAGTGATTGAGAACACTTGTATCAAGTTTGTAGTCTTGACAGAGAACACAGAAGCCTTATAAGAAATAGAAAATAGAAGCACCACAAAGACACTTCTGTTTTGCTTGGATCAATATGCAAATTCCAAAGTAACAACAATAATAAACATCATATTATTTAACACTGTCTTATTTCTGCCAGGCTGTGAAATAAAGATCAGTGGTTAATTAGGTCTAGGACCTCAGCAAACATACATTAGTTTGAGGGATCTGTAAAGATGCAAATAACCATTATTGACACTGAAAATGGAAATGCATTTAAAACTTTGTTTAACAAAAAGTTACTGCAATAATAAGATGTGGATAAACATATTCATGTCATAAAATCAGCAGTATTAGTTAGACCTACTTACTTCGCTCAACTGAATTCACTAAGAATATTTTGCAACAGTAATGCCCACTCTAGGGCCCATAGATTCCCTCTCCTTCGAATGATGGTTAGCGTTCTAATGCTTAAAATTCCCTCCCAAAATTCCTGCTGTATTTTTAGGTCAACTTCCGGACGTAGCACTGTGTTTTTCACCTTTGTGTTTTTTCACCTTCGACTTTCGCTGGCTAAGGAATAATTTATTACCATAGCCATGTGAATCCGCTAGCGAATAGTGAAATCTAAGACTAGCGAGAGAGAGAGACTTTTGGTTTCTTGTCAAATGATAGGAGAAATTTGTAGAGAGAAAAAAATAATAGAAGAAAAGGTCGGGGAGAGTCGTTTCACGACAGAAGTGAAATGGAGACAAGAGGCATCCCCGTCGCACTCCAGTTCTTATCTTAACCAACCCTCTAAAGTGGTATTAATAAAGAATAATACATTTCATATCTTCTTTGTTTCACTTATTAGGTTAATGCTCATGCAGTGGGTTCTGTATTGTTGGATCAGTTTGTTTTAAAAGTTTTGCTTTGTTTAACCTCTCAAAACACGTTTCATTTTCCACAAATCCACTGTAAAGAGGTGGATTCAATTCCAAATGCTCTTCAACTATGTAATTATGCGTAATATTATCTATGACCTTGATAATACATTTGTCCCCTGCAATGTGTGCAACCTTCTTTGGCTACTTGACCAGATATTCATCCTTTCATTATGCTGGTATTTCTTCTCTGTCCCGGACTTTAACAGGTATGAGTGCTATAAGATCTCTAAATTCAACATCTGCTTTGAAATCCTTTAGCTGTCAAAATCAGAAGCTTTTCTTTTAAAATCAGGTAGCTAAATGTCTGCTTTGTTAAATGTAAAACCAGCAGGAATAGACACATGAGGACACGCGGCTGCAGTGTATACAACCACTGTGCTACATGAACTGTTAGCGTTAATAGCCTTCAACGTTTGATGAGGAAGATTGAGGTCATATGGGTTTGCCCGGAGTTCTTCTTCTTCGTTCGCGTTCAGACCTCCACATTTATGACTCTAATAAAGGCAGTAGACAACTCAAGGTTTCCGACATCTCCAAACAGTTTTTCGTTGACAGAATTGAGTTGTTGCCATATGCTACTCCGTTCATTTCTGTAGGTTGGGCAGTACTGCAGCAGGTGTTCGACTGTCATCGGGCTGGTACCGCAGGTGCAGAAATCTGTTGCACCAATTTTGTATTTGTGGTATAGATGGTATCTTAATCTGTTGTGTCCAGTGCGTAGCCGAAAAAATGATGACCTGTTCTTTCCTGGATAGTTGATGATATGCAACCTTTTGCAAATGGCCCGGGTGCTCTCTTTCCCATTTGGACTTGAATGTAGCCTTTATAGTAGTCTTTGCCGTTGCGTAAGTTGTCTCTATATCATTTTGTTGTAAGGCACCTCCTTCCTTAGCAAGTCTGTCTGCCTCCTCATTTCCTGGTATGTTGCAATGGGCTGGTATCCACTGGATGGTGCACTTGTTGAAGCATTTGGCCAGTCTTTCAAGGGAGATTATCAGATCTTTCAATCCTTTAGTTTGGTGGCTCTTCAGCGCTGATATTACCGAGAGGGCATCTGTAAAGATTACTATCTGCTTTTCTGCCTGTGCTTTGCATTCAATAAGAGTCTCCGCGGCCTGTTTCAGGGCTTCTGCTTCAGCACTGATGTTATTGCAGTATTTGCCAGTGGCAATTGCCATAGAGAGGAATCTATTCTTTAATTTTATGAGGATGCCGGCACCCCCATTTTTAACTGCATTTTTTGCTGAACCATCAGTTTATGCATGTGTCCAAAGCTTTGCAGGGAATTTTTGGTCAATATTCTTGGTGAGAAGAAGACGATGGCGATGGATAGGACACACACTGAGCAAACCTGTTGATAGCATGACAAGGCAGTCCTTGTTCTGGAACCCCCAGGGCAAGAGAGGCAGAGGTAGACCAAGAAGCACACGGAGAAGAGAGCTGGAAACAGAGGTGAAAATGATGAGGAGAACGTGGAAAGAAGTTTAGATGATGGCACGTGACAGGAGGACTTAGCATGTGTTTGTTGAAGGCCTATGCTCCTTTGGGAGTGGAGGGTTATGAATACTTGGTTGCTATGCACTTTCTTTGTGTTTCTGCCTGTGTTCCCTTACTTTCAATGCATGGAATATTCGATTTTAACTCAGGAAAGCATCTTATTGTCCACAGTGGGATAGTTGTGCTTGTTGGCATTTTCTTTGCAACTGAGCTTGCTAGCATGGTATTTTTGCTAAATTTTTTCTTTTGCGTGGGCCACAAATTTAGTTCGCTTGAGCCTGCCTCTTCCTAGCCTATTCATTCTTTGGAACATGGGGTGCCCTTCGAGTCTCTTACATTTTTCAGCTTGTTGTAGGACTCTGCTGTCACGTCTATCCTCCATTGACTGTAGCCCTATAATGTTTTCCATATGGTTGATTTGTGTGGACTTTAGGGCCCCTATTATAATACGAGCTGCTTGGTTTTGAAGTCTGTTTACTCTGTCAAAATTTGACTTTGCTGCCGTCGACTAAGCTGTGATGCCGTATTCCATAGCAGGTCTGACTCTGCCTGTGTACAGCTTTTTGAGGATATTCTCATCAGCACCCCATGTGGTACCAGCTAACTTTCTCATGATGGCCATTGCGAAGTTTTGCCGTTAGCTGTAGTTTGTTTATCTGTGATTTCCACGCCATTCGGCGGTCTAGTGTGATTCCTAAGTATGTTGGTGTTTCACCTTCTCGTACTGCCTGCCATTTAGTTGTAGCTTTGCTTGCTGTGGTTTATGTGATAAGGGAAAAATAGTGTGTGCTGTTTTTTGTTCATTAATTTTGAGCAACCACTTTCTGGACCAACTTTCAAGGACTAGCAGTGAATCCTGCAAGCGCACTGTTGCTGTGGTGGTGTATTCTTCTGAAGTCCACGTGGCCAGGTCATCAGCATAGAGGGAGTTGTGGACATTCTTGTGGATGTTTTCTGTTATATCTTTTATATAAATAAGGAAGAGTGTTGGGGAAAGGACCCCCAGCCTGTGGGACTCCATGTTTCATTGTAGTCTTGTTGCTTAACTGTCCGTGCACCTGCACTCTTGCTGTTCTGTTTGTTAAGTAGTGACTAATCCAGTTATACATTCTTCCACAGACTCCATATTTAAGCATTTTAACTCTTAGCCCATCTTTCCAAACTTTATCAAATGCTTTTTCCATGTCTACACAGACTGCTAATGAGTGCTTTCCTTCTTGGAAAGCATCTTCGATTTCCTGTGCAATGTAGGTGACTTGGTCCTCTGTAGACCTATGTTGCCTGAAGCCTGCCTGTTGGTGCAGTAGAATTTGTTTTTCTTCGAGGTGCCAACTTAATCTGGTATTGATCATTCTCTCTATAAGCTTTCCCGTGCAGCTTAGACGGCTGATGGGTCTGTAGCTGTTTGGGTCCATTCGGTCTTTGTCCTTTTTAAGGATTGGAACTAGTACTGCTTCTTTCCAGGCCTTTAGTACAATTCTACGCTTCCAGCTATAGTTCATAATCTTGAGGAGGGTTTTCTTGGCATTAGGCCTTAGCCCTTTAAGCATGTCATTTGTTACCCCGTCTTTTCCAGGTGACTTTCTTTGTGTAAGGGATACAATGGCTGCCTCTAGCTCTCTCATTGTGAGATTTGATGTCATGTGCCCTTCTGGAACAGTTGGTATATATTGGTTTAGTTCTTGCTCTTTGGTAATTTCCTGTTTTCTGTCAGGTGGAACATTTATCTGGCTCTCATGTGAGAATTTTTAAGCAAAAACATTAGCTGCTTCTTTCTTTGTGAGTATTGTCTCATTTTGTTGTAGGGCTATTTCCTTATTTTTGCATTCCTCATCATATAAGGTTTTGGCGAGCCTCCATAATTTTCTTCCATCTTTGTCGAGGTTAAGACTTTCTGTTGTTTTGATCCAGCTATTTTTGGCTGAACAGTTTAACGTTTTCCTGTATGTTGCAGAGATAGTTTTGTAGGCGATGTTTGCCTCAATTGTTTTGTCCTTTTCTGCTACATGTCTGGCCTCTGTTACCGGTTCTTCCAGTTCTTTGAGTTCTTCTGTCCAGAATGGCTTATACTCTTTTCTCGCCCCTCGTGGTATTGATTCTAGGTCAGCTTTCAGAACTGCTTTATTAAATCCGTTAGCTATTTCTCCACTTCTTTTGTTTTGGGTGTTTATGAAACCACAGTATTCATCTGTCAGTGCTGAGAACTTGTTCCAGTTGGTATTTTTGTAGTTCCAGCGGGGTAATGGTTTATGGAAGTGGAGTGTATGATCCATATTAATCAATGTATGACTTCAGGTCAATGTTTGCCAAAAATGTAGATGGACTAAAAAAAGTACTAAGGTGACCAATAGGAACATACAATATACTGTAAATATACATATATTTCTTTACGTGTCAACATTTAATGTTAGGGGAGGTAACTTATTCGTTTGTTTCTTTAATTTTTTTATTCAAGGGAAATAATTTAATCATTAAACACATTATAAAAAACAAAGAATTCTTGTTTAGTATTAATTGCATCTGGTTAAATGCAAAAATATATAAAACAAAGGATGCTTTATTTCGCCGAATTTAAGAATAAACTGTTATATTCTATTTGTGAATGTTGTTACTTACTGTTATTAATAAATATTAAAACAATATTTTACTTGATGCACATGACGATGAAGTGAAAACTTATCTCCTCTGCTACTTTTAATGATAATGTATAGTAACCCATCTTCCATACGGTGTAAATTTATCGCTCAACGCTGAAATGCGTTTTTCATCAATCCCTTGAGCATTACTGTATTAAACCGGAGGCAATCTGACCATCAGAAGAGGTCCCCGTCAAACAAGTGTTTCGGCCCTGTATACTCTCCTTTACACTCTAAGGGGGGGCGGGCCCACTTGGGTCATGACTCCCAAGTGTCTCAGCCTCCTGTTGTCTTGTATCGAAAATGAACCCATTTCACTTTGGTAGCAACTTTAAAATCCACAACTCCGCCAGCCGTAGAGGCAATTGTGAAAGCACCAAAGAGAAGACAAATTATTCCGTTCGTTCCGCCGCACACCACAACTAGGGACAGACACTGACACACCTGCGCGAAGCCGACGAGGCTAGCTACTGCGCGCTAGCAACTGTAATTCTATGTCCAACACCTCTTATAATACACGCCGCGTGTTGCCCGTCAGTCACAGCCCTGTCACCAGTACACCGAAAAACTCAACGTATTGTGGACAGAACAATTTATGATGTTTTCTGTACCGCAGAGTTTACTGTCCCGAGTTCCATAGCCCATTACGGTTGTTCCACCGCCAGCATGATGCCTTTTCCGCAGTTTCACTAAGCCTCTTCAGTGCCCTTGTTCTCGACTGTCCCCTCAGCCAAAAATCAAGTTGATGTCAATTTAAAATAATGTACATTTTATATATACATTTGAATAACATTGAATAACATACATTTTACTGTATAAGTTTAACTACTTAAACTAATAAGAGAGAAAAACATCAATAATCCTTACTTAAGGTGAAGCTGAGTTACTGTACTTTTCAGATGAGTGGATTTTTATCAATAGGTCCTTCTTTGCAAGCAGCATCTTAAAAAACTCAAGACATGTTTCCTCACAGTTCACTTTGGTTGTCAACATATCTTTCAAAGTTTCAACACCTAGCTGTGTTTTATCACTTGCCCATAAGCTGTTCATCAAAGAAAACACTCTTTCTGTGGCAGCATTAGTTCCAGGTAGACAGAAAAAAAATCTCTGCCAACTTCAAAATATTTGAAAATGTCACATTATTGTTTTTGAAGTGGGAAACCATTTCAATCCAACGTTGTGGTGGCAATTTGTTTTGGCACTCCATTCACTAATTTTCTGAGAAGTAACAAACTGCTTCATATTAGTCATAAATTTCAGTTTCTGTAAAGTGGGCTGAAGGTAATGTTTGAATCACTAGTGATGATGATATCTCAATATCTGCCGATATTGGTATTCTGTTCTGCGTTACCCAGCTGTAGGATTCTAGGTCTTGAAAATTTTTTGCAGCCCATTTATTCAAATAATTGAAAGCTGTTTCATAGAACGAAGAAACGCTAGCATGAAACTTTTTCATATCCTCCTTTGGGAGTCCTTCCATTTCCAGCTTTTCTAAGATTAGCTTAACTCTTGATGGCAAGAAACAGTCTTCCAGTTTGGACTTCAAAATAGTTTTCAACCTGTTGATGCTGTCAATGACTTCAAACACAGTGACCGTCTGTCCCTCTATTTTTTGCACTGCTTCGTGGAATGGAGAGGCCTGACTGTGATCAAAAACAAGCCATGCCTCAGATAGAGGATTTTCAAAGAATGTCTGTATAAAAACTGGGCATCTGTCTTGAGATTGAAAATATGATTTTAGAGGCAGGAACATCTGAAGAACCCTTTCAACAGCAGGCAGCAGAGCAAGTCACCTAATCTGAGCATAACCTAAGATCATCTGGAAGTCTGTTTCCACAAACTGGCAAAACTCCTTGAGTCTTTCAACTCGTACTGTGTATGATTTGAAGAGTAGATAAATTTTAGCAATAATCAGCTCGAAATCAACAGGCAGTACATCTGCATCTGTTCGAACAGTGTTGTGGAAAATATGACCAGCACACCCAACTCCTATAAGACCATGTCCAAGGTTTTCTTGCAGTTTTTTGAAAACATTGTTCTGTCCTTTCCTTTCAGAACCTCCAAAATTGGAATGTGTGTTGTCTGCGCATAATCCAACTACTTTCCTGTCTATACCATTGTCAGTTATGCAGTCATTAAGAAAACTACTTACAATATCAGATGTTTCACCTGGCAATGACTTTAACTCTAATATTTTAGTTTTCACTCCATTACTGTGATCAAAGTATCTGACAAGCAAAGGAAAAATCTTGAATTCTTTGTGGTTGGATGCATCTGTCAGTACAGAAATAAATGTAGACTTTTCTAGGTCACACCTTAACTCATTTAGAATAAGGGGTGCCAAGACATTTCGAATAATGGCTTCTGTTTTCGTACGTGCACATGCCAATTTTGGCTCTAAAGTAACCTGAAGTAATTTTGATGTGCAATCCATAGACCTGAAAGTATTGTGTAGCACTGTATGGTATGCAAAGGCGCCTTCTATAGCAGCTAATTGCTCTTCTTGGTCACCAATTTTATCAGCTCTGAAGAAAGTGGTTAACGACGAGCTTGATGCAGCTGTAACGACGGCTCTCTTATGTTTCTCACTGCTTATGTGGTTCTTAATATCACCACGTCCACTATGGCTTATCGAAAACCCGGAGGCACATATATTGCATCGTACATTGAAGTTTGATGTACTCTTTTTAATAAACGGATATTCCTTTTGTAAATCTTAATTGAAACTGCATTTACGCTTTGGTACCATTTTCTTACAACAATAACAAAATATGCACAAATAGTTCACCGTTTAAATTAAATAAACGTATAGCGTACGCAAAATCTTGGTACTTTACCACTACCTAAAATTTCAAATAACTGCGAATATCGCATTGGAACTACAAAACTAATTCGCGGTCCTGACAACCTCTTGTGCTGTTTCGGCGCCAGTTCACTAATAATTAAAAATTCCCTCAAGTCAGCCACGGAATCATAATTTTTTTTTTTTAATCTGTGAGATTTATGCCAAAATTGGCAAATTCGTCCAAAACCGGGACAAATTGGCGTCCCGGATTGCATCGACAAAAAGTCGGGACAAATTATCAAAAATGGTCGAAAACCGGGACTGTCCCGGAAAAACCGGGACGTCTGGTCACCTTAAATATATAGCGTCTTTGGCATTATTAACACAAGTACGTTTGGTATGTACAATTGAAAAACACTAAATAGTTAACTGTAGGATACGAGCTTACCAAAGACAACTTACTGTTGCAAGTAATAAAAAATATAAAGAAGATAGGGGAATGTATCCTATTTACTTTCAAAGGGGAACAATTTACCTATACAACAAATATCAAATTAAATAACAAGTTTTCGTTACTTATTTAGTTTTATCAATTAATTTAACAAAATTATATAAGGTATAAAATACTATCTTATATTTATTAGTACATTTGTTCAATTGTTAAACACTTATTTTGTTTCCCGTGTTGAGAATGAAAAAAAAAACTTTAAATAATATGAGTGTAATGCACATGTTAAAGTAGTGAGCACTTATGTGCTCTGCCACATTCAAAGACATTATTATGTTGAACAACTCTGTAGTAGTCGCAGATGCGAAATCTAAAATGTTTCATCCGCGCCAAAGAGCGCACTTCGACAATTTTTCAATCACATTTTCTTACTTTATTGGTTTCTGTTCTTCCCTGGTAGCCGGAGAGGCTATGAGGTTTGGTTCTCAGTACAAGGAATATTTTTCATGGAATTTGTTTTCCGATCCACTCAGTACTAATAATGTCATAACCCCCGCCCTCAACCCCCCCCCCCACCCCCCGCCCCCACACACACTCATTATTCTTCTCCCAGCGAATTCTGTGTCCTCCTAGAGATCTGGATTCTTTGCTGTTGGTTTCCCATATGTGTCGTGGTAGACGTTCTTCTCCAATTCTGCAGACGCGGCCAAACCATCGTAACTAGGGCTGTTCCACTCGGGTCTGAACAAACTGTATTATAAAACATCCCAGAAAGTGGGTCTCCGACCAGCGCTATTATACATACGCACAGTCATAAATATGACAAAGGAAGAGACACAGCGGTTACAGAAAAACACATTTGTAATGAAGTTTTTGTTTTTGGATGTACGACAACTTTATTTAGTGACTTTCGTAATTTACTGGTTGGTTCTCCAAACACTAAGAGGTGTTTGACCGGCCAGCTACTACATTCATTGCTTCTAAGATACCGTGTTGTTCCAACATGGGTACATTGATTCTCGACTTAAATGATTTATAAAGTAACCCATATTCATTACGATGACAGTAGGTACGCCTACCACATTGGGATACGCCAAACATCTCCCAGGGTTCTGCAGGATATTTACTAAATAGCTACAAAGCTAGCTAAACGTGAGGGAATGTAGGTAATTTGCCTCATATAAATTATTTCTCTCTTCTAACTTACATAATCATTTTTTCCGTCCCAATATGGATTCGACATTAGCAGCAGATGAACGCACGTAGATTGTTCTCATGTACATAAGACAGGGATCCTCACAAAGAGAAGTAGCTGCCGAATTCTCTATGAATCCAGACTTTTGGGCCACACTGTATATTATCTAAATGAAATATTCCAAAAATAGTTGTGTTAGTGATAAAAAAAAGTTGTGGAATGAAGAGAGAACCACCAGTTCTTAATCTAATCCGAAGCAAGAAAGAATAAAAAAAATATTGGAGTCAGAAACTGTACCAAGAATAAAACTGTTGGTTGACAAGACAAAGAATCAAGGGGTATAAATAATTCGTTTGAATGTATTCTTATAAACACAAACAAGAAAATTTCTTATACTAAAAATTGTTGTAATGGACCAAATAGTGTTTTATTAATGTCACATTAATTAACCTGTTTGTGACGTTATTTCTGTTTGTTCGTTCCACTTCTTCTACCCATCATCACATAGTTAAATAAATTCTCCACTATATGACCTAGAATATAGTCAACATTATGGCATCTTGGACACCCAAAAGATAAATATCCCCACAGTACTAATTTCCGTAATGAAAGTTTGTAACCAGTGAAACACTCGCGACACGTTTTTGGGAAAATAAGGAAACGGCACACTAAACACTTTTGTCACGGAATTGCCTCCCCTTTTTTTGCAGGGGTGGTCCAACATTTGCCAAAACTCAATGTGTATCTACTATGGGTCTTCAAAGGTGTCTACTCTTCACACAAGATAACTCTTGGCTGAGTTGTACGAGTATATAGAGGGATAAAGATGCTTATATCTCAAGGGAGTATTCATAAGATAATTGTTAATTTATAACTGAGCCGCTGCCTGTTATGCAGAATTAAGCAATTATTAATTTCAGCTCGTTGAGGTTCCACCCTGATTTACAAAGTGGAACTCTTATAAGTATGGTATAGCTCGGTTTAGAGTGCATTTATTAAATTGACTGAAACAAACATGCAGTACATACAAAATGATTAAATTCAAGTTAAATTTTTTATATTTACAAATAACAGATTTAATAATCAACTAATTTTAACAGTTTAAAAAAATTATATAATCGTTAGCAGAAAATACTAATCATCGTTTGATGGTATGGTGTTTTATGTAAGAAGTTACTTGGCAGCTTCTAGGTTTGACTTAGTTGCAAATAGTAGTTTCTCCTCCAGCTGGGTTTTTGGGTACTATGCAGAAAAATCACTGGAGTTCTCGCATCTCTGGTCAAGATTAATGGCGCAGCACGTTCCAAGTAAGATCAAGGTGTAACTGCAAATCTGGCCACGCGTTTCTAAGACCCTCTGATACTGGTGTCTATTTCGTCGTCAGACCACTTCTACCCTCACTTTGTTCCAGAGATAAGTACCCTCACTGGTACCACCAATCCAATCTTGGCTCACAGACTGTTTGCTCAGAGGAATAGAGGCACTTGATTAGCCTCTTACACGTTTCTGGGTTTGTTTTTGTTTTTTTTGTTAACAATGAATTCCCACTATTACTCCGTGTTTTAGATTCCTCAGATTCCAGTGGTCCTTGTTAAATTGTAGAGTTTATTTTGGGCTCTTAAGTCCTCAAAACTGCTCAAACTATCGTTCCGGTATAAGAATCTTGATTCTAACTTCTGGCAGTCTGGTTTTCGTCTTGGCAAGCGATTCTCACAGAGTACTAGACAAAAAATGTCAGATTATATTGCAAGTTTTCGGCCCCCGCTTCTCAGGGCTGTTGGGACAAACGTCTAATCGACGCAATTGTTATTCGCGCCTTAAAGTATCAGCTAATCGTATTTGAACGTTTAAATTTATGATTAAATATTTTGGCCTATTCCACGTAATTCAACCATCGTTATCAGACTATGACTCGGCGCAATTCAGCCGCCTGGTCTGGACATTTCGTGATTTATCCACACCTCCAATATGCAAGTCTATTATTCTGTAGAATTGTAAAGGATTACGCCCATCCTGTGCAAACAATGTCATTAACCTTTCACCTGGGATAAAATTTGGGACCGTCACGTTTTTGTGATCCATTTAGTGCCTCAGGGATGGGCCAGGGAATTAAAGTTAATTGAAGTATGAAAGTAATGTAAACATTCATATTCGGATGATTGCTCTGTATTGGCAAGTAAGGGATAGGGGAGATGAAAATAACAACATCACTCGCACAGGAATATAATGCAATCCTGCCGGAGTGGACACGAGAGCGCACAAACCGCTTTGTGACAACTTTGTTAGAAATATTAACAATGGCTTTCGAGAAACTACAGAAACAGTACTCATTACCCTGTACTTGAGTGAATTCATTACCATGTGCTTGAGTGAACTCATTACCCTGTACTTGAGTGAACTCATTACCCTGTACTTCAGTGAACACATTACCCTGTACTTTAGTGAACTCATTACCCTGTACTTGAGTGAACGTTATGCTCAGTACAAGGTGACTAATATGAGGTGGTACATGAGGCTGGCAACATCGTCATGTAAAACTAATTACAATAGACTGACCTCTCCGAAAGTCACGTGACTGTTTAGTGAAGGCTTCCTACAAGGGTACCAGCTGTAGTGGTGTTCCAGGCTTCCTACAAGGATACCAGCTGTAGTGGTGGTCCAGGCTTCCTACAAGGGTGTAGCGAAATCTGTGAAACAATCGCTAAATTCAGTAAGATTTTACTCCAATGATAATAAATAATTCCGCCCGTGGTTGTTTGCCTATCTGCTTCCCCTACTCCAGTAGAGCGCTGTATTTTATATCGTAGTAACGCGTAGACAAGAATCCGCCGTTAAATATTACACGCTTTCCTAGTTTCGTCCTTGAGACTAACAATTAACGATCTGTGACACCAAACTGCCATCTGAATTAACGTACGATTTTAACTTTAACGCTACTAATAGTAGTAATTCGGACATTTTCCAGTAGTGTAGAACAAAACGGCAGTAATAATTAACGCCAATACTAACACCGCTTTGCAAAACCCCTCTTCGCTCAACACGCGGGTCTCGTACTATATCCACGCTGTTGGACACGCCAGAAGATATATACACACACACAGTGTATTTCAGGCTAAAAAATTAACTATAAGATAAAGTAAAGAAAACGCGTTGTCGAAAATTTTGTAACGTACTACAAACGCGCTGTTTCGTTCTGAATAAGAACGGCAGTTAAGAAAAAGAAACAAATTACGATGTAACGTGGAATTTTTTTTATAAAAAAATATATAGTAAGACAGAGGGGGAATGGAGCATTGGTGGTCGTGTCACTAGTTCGTTGTTTACAGAAATTTGAATTTGAACCAAAAGCAAAGCATACAAGATTAGATAGTAGGAAAACGATAATAGTAAATATAATGAATAAACTTATAAAAATGTAACCACTGTGTGACAGACAGCAATAGGATCACAAATTACTTGTCAGAATTATAAATTGGTAGTAAATAAAAGAGATATTGACAGAAGACAGATGGACGAACAGACTCCTTTATTCTCAGCTTGACAGATAGTGGGGGAAAAGATAGGGTAGTCCAAGATTTGAAAATTTGAGTTCAGTTTGTACTGTCTTGGCTTTGCTGATCTGCACCAGCAAACGATCTGGATTTGACCATATATATCGCAATTTACTTTATTAGTAGGAAATTTTCATTTGATGCGGTAAGAAATAAAACCTTTGTATCATTATTATGGTTATTAAGATGTATGTATTATTGAATATGTATGAAAATGATGTAGGAAAAAGATTATCTAGAGTGAAGCCAACATCAAACTTTGTGTTGTTTCACAGAGTTGTTAAGAAATTAAGTAACAGGTTGTAGAAAAACCAGACAGGTTTTCTGACACTTTGAGAGATTTTTTTTTTTTTTTTCGTACGCCCGCTAATACTCGAGGCGAAATCACAGGTTATTTTTAATGTCTAACCTGACATTGATTTTTACGTGAGTATCCTATTTTCTTGTACAGAGACAAGTGTCCCTCGCCATTCAGGCAGATACTCGCAGTTTTCGGAGGTACCCATTAGAGCTGGGTCGGCTCAGGAGCCGCCAGTCCCTGGTCGACGACACTCCTTCAAATGTCCTCGCCAGGTCTCGAGTTAATCCAGTCCAAATCTCGGTCGACGAAAAATCCTCAAATGCCGTCGCCCGGGTTTGATCCTGAATCACCCGGTCGCCAGAGCGGTGTTGTAACCACTACGCTAGATGGCTCCCTGGAAGAAAATAAAATTAAATAGTAATGGGGAAATTGTTGTACAGTATTGTGACAGGAAGAGACTCATCACGGGTGAATTGGTGCTGTCCTCAGGACACGAAGACGAAGGTTCACACCACAGTGAAGGGGTGGCTCTTGTGTTATCTAAAGAAGCACAGAGAGCGCTCATTGGGTGGGAGGCTGTGGGACCGAGAGTGATAACAGCTATTTTCAAAACAGCTAAAAAGAAAATTCATGTCAATGTCATCCAATGTTATGCACCAACTAATGACAGGGAAGAGTCTGTGAGGGAAGCATTTTGTACTAAACTGCGGGAAATTGTGGATAAAGTGAAAGGAGGAGACATCATGGTTTTGATGGGTGACATGAGTGCAGAGATAGGTACAGTCAATACCGGATTTGAAGAGGTCATGGGAGGGCATGGGCTGGGAGTGGTGAATGAAAATGGAGAACTATTCGCAAACTTCTGTGCTTCAAATCAACTGGCTATAGGAGGAAGCATGTTTCCACATAAGAGAATACACGGGGCGACATGGATGTCGCCGGACCATGGAACAGAAAATCAGATCGATCATATATGCATAAAGAAGAAGTTTGGATCATCGTTGCAGGATGTGAGGGTATGTGGAGGAGCAGATGTGGCGTCAGATCACCATCTTCTGATAGCCGGGGTAAAGATGGGACTCAGGAGATGTGCAACAGTGCAAAGTTGTAGACAACAGTTTGATGTAGGACAGCTGGGAAATCAAGAGACAAGAGACAGGTTTGCGGTCACGGTGTCCAACAGGTTCCGGGTGCTCCAGCGGTTGGGGGATGTGGAGAGTACAGAAGACTGTTGGCAGCGGGTCGAGGCGGTGTGGAAGGAGACGTGTGGGGAGATGCTGGGGAAGGGGGAGAGACAGCAGGGGCATGGATGGCAACGGAAACCATCGGTAAGATAAAAGATGGAGAAAACAGGAGGGCAGAGTTGGACACAAGCAGGGCCGGAGGTTCCAGGGCCGGGGCTCGGGAGGTGTACACAGAGGCAAACGAAGAAGTAGGAAGAAGTATCAAGGGGGACAAGAGAAAGTATATTGAGGAGTTGGCGGGAGAGGCGGAAGATGTTGCGGCCGAGGGAAATATGAGAGAACTGTATGGCAGCGCAAGGGGGCTGGCAGGGAGATACAAGCAGGCAGGTTGCCTCGTGAAAGATAGGAATGGGAGACTGCTCAGCAATGTACGGGAGCGGATGAAGAGGTGGACGGAATGTTTTGGGGACCTTCTCAATAGGCCGGCTCCACGGGGCCCGCCGGGCGTCCAGCCGGCGGAGGAAGAGCTGCAGGTTAACGGTGAAAGACCAACGAGGGAAGAAATAAAGAAAGCCATGGGGCTTCTAGGGGATGGAAGGGCGTCTGGACCTGATGGCATTCCAGCGGAGGCCATCGGGGCGGATGTCGACACGGCTACGGAGATGTTATATAGGTTGCTTGGTGGGGTCTGGGAGGGGGAAGAGATGCCGGCGGAGTGGGGGGAGGGATATCTGGTTAGGTTGCCTAGGAAGGGAAATCTACAGGAGTGCACAAATTATAGAGGAATGGTGTTGCTATCAGTGCCGGGAGAGGTATTGAACAGGATTATCCTTGAGAGATTAAAGGAGTCCATGGACGGGAAATTGAGAGATGAACGGGCAGGTTTTCGACGGGACAGATCATGTACAGACCAGATAGCCACTTTGAGAATAATAGTTGAACAAAGTCTGGAATGGAATTCACCACTATACATCGGATTTGTGGACTACGAAAAAGCATTTGACAGTGTGGACAGAGAATCACTTTGGAAATTGATGAGGCATTATGGAGTTCCCTTGAAGATCATTAATTTAATAAAGAAAACCTATGAATACATGACGTGCAGAGTTCTTCATGAAGGACAGCTTACAGAACCATTTGGGATAAGAACAGGAGTGCGACAGGGATGCCTCTTGTCTCCATTTCTTTTCTTGCTGGCAATAGATTGGGTTATGAGATCATCGACAACACACAACAGAAATGGAATCCAGTGGACTCTGACTAAGCAGTTGGATGATCTGGATTTTGCTGATGACTTGGCTCTCCTGTCCCATAACCGTAATCAGATGCAGGACAAATTGAAAACACTCGATGAGAGGTCACAGCAATTGGGTCTGAAAATACACAGGGAAAAGACAAAAATAATGCGAATAAATGCAGGTAATGAAAACAGGGTTGAACTTGAAGAAACACCAATACAAGATGTAGAATCATACACATATCTTGGCAGTAATATAGACAAAGTTGGAGGGACAGACAGCGATATCAAAATAAGAATACAAAAGGCAAGAGGAGCTTTCATTGTATTGGGAAATATATGGAGATCAAGAGAAATAGGATCCAACACGAAAATAAGAATCTTCAACTCAAATGTGAAGTCAGTCCTATTGTATGGCTCGGAGACATGGAGAACAACAAAGACAACAACCAAAAAGCTACAGACTTTCATAAATGGGTGCTTGCGTAGAATAGAGGGATTAAAATGGTATGACAAGGTTACCAATGTGGAACTGATGACAAGAACTGGACAAGTGCCAGTGGAACAAGAGATGAGAAGAAGACGATGGCGATGGATAGGACACACACTGAGGAAACCTGTTGATAGCATTACAAGGCAGTCCTTGTTCTGGAACCCCCAGGGCAAGAGAGGCAGAGGAAGACCAAGAAGTACGTGGAGAAGAGAGTTGGAAACAGAGGTGAAAATGATGAGGAGAACATGGAAAGAACTTGAGATGATGGCACGTGACAGGAGGACTTGGCATGTGTTTGTTGAAGGCCTATGCTCCTTTGGGAGTGGAGGGTTATGAATGATTGTGACATAAGACCAGGAAAACCACTGGCCGTCTTCTTCAGCAAGTCACCGTCTTTGTACATGACTTGATATTATTAACTTAAAATGTTTCCTTTGTCAAGGAAAGTGTCAAACTGTAGTTTGAAGTTTATTTGACCATGAATGGGGTAACAAACCAATTAAGAACGTTAACTAATTGTGAAGTTACCATACTGAATCTGAATGAATTGAAAATGTTTAGTTAGGGAAAGAGAGAGTATATCAGAGTGTGATGTAGGCCGCATTTATATTGTTCCAGGGTTTTATCTATGACTCTTAGTGAGCCCAGGTCAACTGAGATCTATATATTTCTGCATCCTAAAGAAGTGAGGCAGTATCAACTGTGTGCCTCCTTGTTATTTCAAGATCAGAAGCCTGACTTGTTATTGGAACCTGGTGGTGTGACTATATTGCATTCTGCACATCAGAAGCCACAAAGTTAAGCCAGTGTCTGCAAGCATTTGATAGATCAAACCAAATTACTCTCATTTCCCAAGTGTTTAATAAATTATTCAGATTGTGATGAACTCAGACTTTCTTCCTAACAGTACCCATTCATAGGAGCAATAGTACATTGAAACTGTCCCAGATTGACACATGTAATTAAATTTGTGAATAATAATATATACCGTTATAAATTGAATCATTTTGATGTAAATATTTTGATTGATAATTTTGAAGTTCAATATTCCGGTATACACAAAATTGTGATACTGGAACAATAAATTGTAAAAAAATTAATTCACATTTAAACTTAACTCTGGGTATTGTTAATTACTTTTCCTATAGTCTTAGGTGTATTTGTTGTCAGTTTATTACATCACATTTTACATTACCCTAGACACTAGCCAGATAACATACAGTTACGGTATTTTAATTGGCATCGTCTGCTATAGGTTGGCAGCGTGCAATTTTAGGGGTTACGGCATTTAATATAATGTAAACAATTAGTATACTATTGAACGCTATACACCCGATTGATTTATGACGTGTTGGCGTCGGTAAGGTCACGCTGGGTGACTAGGTTACCGTACCCCTTTTTGTGTTGACCGTCGAACTGAATAGACGTGTCCTCTAATCCTTCCAGTGGTTGGGCATGATATTGCCGCATATCTGTTATTACAGTACGGACGTGGGTCAGTCCAATATTATTATGAAGTGAGGAATTTATTGAGGTTAGTAAATTAACTAAATTCAAGGAAGGAAGAATTAATAGTCCATATTCGTTTATATTGCCAGACGCATAATCTCACTGTCGGCCGTTGGGTTTCACCAACCGCGCGTACATATAGTTATGACGTTCTGACTATAGTAATTCATATTACTGGACAAGGACTGAGATGCATAGATAGCATCTACGATGTAGGAACCAAATGTAATATATAATGTATTTTTTCCATGATCAATCTCTATGGATTGTCTTACGTGTCAAAATGTATATTAAAAATGTGTGGACTCGAGGAAGGACTTATTACGTTAATTGAAGTTCACAATTCAAGTATTGATATAGTTCACTACGTTATAACCCATATTCGCATGATCACCACCAAAAGCACGATGAAGAATAATTGAATGAACAAAGAGAAAACACCAAAGCAATGCAGAATGGCCAGAGATTAATAACTGATTTAATAATAATAAAAATGGAACAATATTCTACAAGATATAACCCAGTGTTAACAGAAGAGAAACCGGCCTGCAACAACTGCTGCAACAACGGCAGCAACACATACATACACCATTATTTTACTTAGGAGAAAAATACGTCGCAGGTTGAGGTCGTAGGGTGGAAGCAGCAAGGTTCTCTGAAAATATATACCCTATTATTTATTAGACTCAGAGGCCTTCACAGCTTGACCTCACATCTGCATAAATTCACATTTTAACTATTTAACCTCAAAATCCACCACAAAGGGTAACAGCTGTAGTAGTGGTTCAGGCTTCCTACAAGGGTACCAGCTGTAGTGGTGGTTCTATGCTCCACAAGGAACACAAAAGAAAATAATGATATTAATATAGAGGACAAAGGTCACGTTTTATTCGGATATCTCCGCAAGTAACCCGTCAAGAAATGGTCAGTTTGATGTTTTTCTATCATACTAAACGAGCAACTAAATGCCTTGTAATGTTTTGTAAAAACTGTTACAGTCTGTTAATACTAAAGATAGATAGCTGAACTTTCCAAAAATACAAAACAATAGCATCATATGCAGTAATTATAATGTACGAGTTTTCATTCCATGCATCAGTTTAGAGCCAACCGATCCTAGCTTTTCTGTCATCTTGAGACTCCTTCAGTTTTCTGTGATTTTAGCTTTTGTCATGACAATACACAGGGACTATCATTTGATCGTGTGTCGTGAGAAATTCTAATCCACATATATAAATTATCAAGTAAATGTAAAGCCTAACACATAAATTCAATAAAAGGAAAGAAGAATGGTAAAGAACAGTGCTGTCACAATGACGGTACTCGAGATCCCCTTTTTATGCTTCGTCTGCATATTCTCACGCTTTCACGTTGATATTAAAGCCTACTGCAGCATACACGCGTTTCCACAACACAATAAACCGTGTACTGCCTTTCTAAGAAAAACCTTGGGATACGCAAGCTGATTAATGACCTAAATTAATACTAACATTAATTACACTTCTTCTTCTTCTTCCGTCCTTAGCCACCGACCGTCAAAGCAGTCAGTGGCCATTACGCCTAATGGCGTCTTAGGGCAACAGCAGATAGGTTTTCTTTGCGATTGTTTCCCATCACGCCTATTGGCGTCTTTAGGGCAACGGCAAATCAATCCATTTGCTGTTGTTTCCGTAATCGAAGTGACTGGCAAACGGGTGATCAGCCCGTTGGTATTAATTACACTACGTTACCATAAACGAACGGACAGATGGACTTAGGATAGAAAGAAAGGGAGGGCTGAAAGCCGGAACGCATACAACACTAACACGCGTCTCGCTATACAATTACTGCCATCACGCGTGTAAGGCCACAAGCACTAACTTTTTTCAAATCGACAGTGATAAAAAACACTACCCATTCGAGAGTTAGGTTTAAAAACCTGAAAAATGCTTATTAGGAAATATGACATTATACTGGTTTACGTTTGAAAGCATGACAGTACACCAGACACCATAAAGTTTGGAAGTGAGGAGGTGGCAACAGCACGACTATCCTAGAAGAAAATGCATATTTTGAACGCAGCCCCTTAGCCCCATACAATTTATATAGTTGGGTTCCTTAAGACTTGCTGACAAAGAATATGTTAAGTGTAACGCAAAAAGTCTAGGAATTAACAAATTATAGCCAAAAGAAATAGTGAGGGTGTCAGACAACACCAAAATCAGAATCGCTCAGTAACAGATTTTGAAACCACCATTGTACGGGAAATAGGTCCCCATGTTAAATCCTATTTGATTGGATAGAAGTAAATGTAAGGCTAAACACGATTAGTCGGGCTACAAATACTATTTTGTTGTTAGGGGAGACAGAAGGAAGGGTACTTTTTTTCAAACGCTTGTGTAAACATGGCACGATTGGTTAGACCCGCCAATATAGTCAATTAGAAGCGTCAGTTCAGCACCACATCTTCAAATAAACTTTCTAAAGCAACAGTGCGTTGAGATTCAGCTTATATTTGTCTAAATAAAAGCCTGAGACAGCGGCAGGTCGGATTTTGTGCCATAATTCATTGCCAGTCAACGTAATTGTGTATTATTCCATGAATTGTGGTAAGCTTGAAATATTTGATATCTTTTAATGAAAATTGAATGCAAATTGATAATTTATGTCTGTATATGTGTGTGGTTCAGTAGCGAACATGAGGCAAAGCCTATATATTGCTCCAACCTGAACAGAAGGTGTCGGAAAAAAGTAAAACTGCATGGAATTGCCAAACAGTACACTGACACCTATCTTATTGACTAGAAAGAACTTATGCTGGAATTGCAGAGGCGTAGTAACCATTAGGGAGGAGTATACTGGTGAAAATTGTTTCAGATGAAGATAGCAGTTGGCCTACCGCTCTGAACTCAGTGTTTGTTATGTGTTGTGGTCAGTCTGGAAATAGATTATAAATTAGTTCTAAAATAGGAGGTACAACCTTCTTGTTTCAGGGACCGTGGTCCTAAAGTTATTGAGCAGCACCTGGTCTGAGCTTTGCTGGATCTAGAGGCTGTCAGCATACTCCTGGGTCCAGATAGTGACCAGTGAGGTGTCTCCAGAAAACAGGGAAGCTATCGAGCAGAGGAGTCTTTTCCTGCCGCCATCACGAAAGATAAGCGTCTGTGGCCAGAGGAGCTCAACATTATGCCCCCCCTCTAAAATTGACATTGTAATAAAACAGAGGGACAATACCTTGGTTAAATTGATAGGAACTGTGAACTTTTCCCCATACTATTTCCAAGATAAACAAACACTTGAAGTCATGATGACAAATAACAACATAGCTTGAAAAAACAAAACCAGTATTACCTCATAGTACTACTACACAACTGACACACATAGCATTATATTAATAAAATATGTCACTACAAGGTTCATATTTATAAATTATGTACATATAAATTGTGATTACATTTGATTGTGATTCCTGGTTCACTGTGTAGTTGAATCAGGATATATATTAGTGACAGTAATTAATACATATATCTATTTGAAACTTTACCATTGATTCCTTTTAGATAGTCTTATAGAGTGTTACATGTGTGTGCGTGTCACAGTGTTGTCAAGTGTGGTGGAATAAATTAAATTGTTTATCTGTCTGTTGTTGTTGTGACTTACACTTCATCATTTACATAACCCTAGACATTCAACGTAGTCATCACAATATTCCAGAATAATTCTGACTGAGGTATAAATGTGGTAGCAAGTAAGGTTATCTGTAAAACACTACACGTATTAGATACAGATACCTTCACAGCTGATCTCAGTCAGTACACTAAGTCCCCTATAAATATTTATAACATCCCACTTTACCACATCGTGCAGGTATTTACCTACTAGACCTAATCTTTGCTCATGGTCAACTTTATGTATAGCTCACACTAGGAAGGTGCCTTGAGAGCCCTCATAGTGGGAACATTGGATAAAGGAAAGATTATATGGTCATATAATAATCACCTGAAGACGATACTGCAATCAATAAATGAACAAGACTAAGATTGTTGGACCTTGGCATCAAAAGTAAGACGATAAGAGATGGATGTATGAGAGGATGCATCCGTCGTGTACACAACCAGCGCGCTACATGTGCAACTAACATCAATATCTTTCAAAATTTGCTGATGGAGACTGGGACTTAATGTGTTTGCCCGGAGCGTAATGATCTGGATTCTGATCAACAATAACTATAAAAATAGGAAGGTACCCAGAAAATCGTAAAGTATATATCCATCGTCAGTTAATCATTATATTAACTAGCAACTGTGTTCTTGTCTTTCCATTGCAGTTGGTAGCTAGTTGACACCTTTTTTTCTACTGACAGGTAGATATAGTTTTTCGACATTTTTCCTACCGGTATGTCAATGAGTAGTGCCACATAATTTTTTTTTTATTTTAAACATTGCTCAACAAAATTATAAAGTTATGGTATGGTAGTAAGTCTGGTAGCTGTTAAAATATTTAATGTTGTCTACTAGAATGTTGTGAATATTTTTCGATGCGGGCAAATGCCACTACAAATGGAAATTAAGGTAAAAAGGTTGGGATGGATATGGCATACACTCAGAAGAGAACAATCACGCATAGCCAGAGGTACTCTTGACTGGAACCCACAAGGGAAAAGATGAGTGGTGAGGCAAAGGAGAACTTGGAGAAGAACAGCGGAAGAGGAGGCTAATGAAAGTGGAATGACATAGGCACAGCTGAAACAGACAACCCAGAATAGAAATCGATGGAGAGCAACTGTTTCAGCCCTATGTTCCACGGGGAACGGAAAGGTGTGATGATGATGATGATTTTGTCAATAATATATTTTTTTTTTAAAATACACGTTATGACTATATCGGAGATATGAACTCTTGATGCCACGTTACTAAGATCAACTCAATAAAAATGAACAACACACTGTGTTGTCAGTTCTAAACAGCACACTTCATCAATCTCTTGAACATACTGTATTACAAAACAACTCAGACAAATGTGTCCGCCGCCACTGCTCTAATAGATTCACAGTAAATTAATATGAAATTAATATGAAACAAATATAAAGGTATGTTATCAGGCACTCGCAGGAAATAAAGAAGTAGAACACCAGACAACAGAAAAACAACAGACATGAGTGGCTTACCCAGGATTTGAACACTGGACCTTCCGTGCGACAACCCCGCCTAGCCATGCAAGCGAATCACACTATCCGCTCTGCCATCTACGCATCATCAAAAATGATGTTTCAATGGCAGGTCAATAGTGCGAACCACAATACACGACACCAGAAGTCCTCCATGGGCAGTTCAGCCTATTAATGACGCAATCACTTCTGTTGTATTTCTATCAAGCAGTATAGGCCGAATCCAACAAGACCCTTAGGACCTTAATACTGTGTCCAGTAAATGATAGTAGACTAGAACAGTGAGAACAGGATAGTGGGTAGGTTTGGTATTGTACAAACATTTATTACAAATAAGGGAGGGAAACCTGAGGCCTGTAAACAGTAAATTAATATGAAATTAATATGAAACAAATATAAAGGTATGTTATCAGGCACTCGCAGGAAATAAAGAAGTAGAACACCAGACAACAGAAAAAGAACAGACATGAGTGGCTTACCCAGGATTTGAACACTGGACCTTCCGTGCGACAACCCCGCCTAGCCATGCAAGCGAATCACACTATCCGCTCTGCCATCTACGCATCATCAAAAATGATGTTTCAATGGCAGGTCAATAGTGCGAACCACAATACACGACACCAGAAGTCCTCCATGGGCAGTTCAGCCTATTAATGACGCAATCACTTCTGTTGTATTTCTATCAAGCAGTATAGGCCGAATCCAACAAGAAACTTAGGACCTTAATACTGTGTCCAGTAAATGATAGTAGACTAGAACAGTGAATCCTGGGTAAGCCACTCATGTCTGTTGTTTTTCTGTTGTCTGGTGTTCTACTTCTTTATTTCCTGCGAGTGCCTGATAACATACCTTTATATTTGTTTCATATTAATTTCATATTAATTTACTGTTTACAGGCCTCAGGTTTCCCTCCCTTATTTGTAATAAATGTTTGTACAATACCAAACCTACCCACTATCCTGTTCTCACTGTTCTAGTCTACTATCATTTACTGGACACAGTATTAAGGTCCTAAGGGTCTTGTTGGATTCGGCCTATACTGCATGATAGAAATACAACAGAAGTGATTGCGTCATTAATAGGCTGAACTGCCCATGGAGGACTTCTGGTGTCGTGTATTGTGGTTCGCACTATTGACCTGCCATTGAAACATCATTTTTTGATGATGCGTAGGTGGCAGAGCGGATAGTGTGATTCGCTTGCATGGCTAGGCGGGGTTGTCGCACGGAAGGTCCAGTGTTCAAATCCTGGGTAAGCCACTCATGTCTGTTGTTTTTCTGTTGTCTGGTGTTCTACTTCTTTATTTCCTGCGAGTGCCTGATAACATACCTTTATATTTGTTTCATATTAATTTCATATTAATTTACTGTTTACAGGCCTCAGGTTTCCCTCCCTTATTTGTAATAAATGTTTGTACAATACCAAACCTACCCACTATCCTGTTCTCACTGTTCTAGTCTTAGGATTGATGCGTAGATGGCAGAGCTTATAGTGTGATTCGCTTGCATGGCTAGGCGGGGTTGTCGCACGGAAGGTCCAGTGTTCAAAATCCTGGGTAAGACACTCATGTCTGTTGTTTTTCTGTTGTCTGGTGTTCTATTTCTTTATTTCCTGCGAGTGCCTGATAACATACCTTTATATTTGTTTCATATTAATTTACTGTTTTACAGGCCTCAGGTTTCCCTCCCTTATTTGTAATAAATGTTTGTACAATACCAAACCTACCCACTATCCTGTTCTCACTGTTCTAGTCTACTATCATTTACTGGACACAGTATTAAGGTCCTAAGGGTCTTGTTGGATTCGGCCTATACTGCTTGATAGAAATACAACAGAAGTGATTGCGTCATTAATAGGCTGAACTGCCCATGGAGGACTTCTGGTGTCGTGTATTGTGGTTCGCACTATTGACCTGCCATTGAAACATCATTTTTTGATGATGCGTAGATGGCAGAGCGGATAGTGTGATTCGCTTGCATGGCTAGGCGGGGTTGTCGCACGGAAGGTCCAGTGTTCAAATCCTGGGTAAGCCACTCATGTCTGTTGTTTTTCTGTTGTCTGGTGTTCTACTTCTTTATTTCCTGCGAGTGCCTGATAACATACCTTTATATTTGTTTCATATTAATTTACTGTTTACAGGCCTCAGGTTTCCCTCCCTTATTTGTAATAAATGTTTGTACAATACCAAACCTACCCACTATCCTGTTCTCACTGTTCTAGTCTACTATCATTTACTGGACACAGTATTAAGGTCCTAAGGGTCTTGTTGGATTCGGCCTATACTGCTTGATAGAAATACAACAGAAGTGATTGCGTCATTAATAGGCTGAACTGCCCATGGAGGACTTTCTGGTGTCGTGTATTGTGGTTCGCACTATTGACCTGCCATTGAAACATCATTTTTTGATGATGCGTAGATGGCAGAGCGGATAGTGTGATTCGCTTGCATGGTAGGCGGGGTTGTCG
>JAMPIV010003379.1:0-73989 GCA_024509875.1 Oreohelix idahoensis | reverse complement strand
ACCGATTTGGTGTTTTCAAACACACACACGACGTTGATAGAAACTATAATAAACGAATAGGGGAAATGTTGGGCTTTGGGTATATCCAACACACAGAACTAAATGAGTTTAGGTGATTTTATTCACTTTAAAACATCAATCACTAAAAATATCAGATATTACATAAATTATCATAAGTACACAAATGCAAATAACAAGTTTGGGAGGGGGTGAAGAAGATTGGTATCGACTAAGCCCTTCCCGCTCATTAGACAAAGACAAACCCAGTCCAGAGATAGATAATATCAGGAACACGGGTACGTTAACCTAACAGTAAAGTTAATTACTCTGAAAGAGGTGTTACCAAGTTAGGTATAAGTGATAGAAAAAAAAAAACCTGTTCTTCCCAGCTGTTCTTCCCTTTACTAAGCAAATGGAAAGGAGGTGGTTTTAAACAGAGTTAACAAATTATCAACTATCCCACTTAAAGGAACAATGTAGGGTATACAGAAAAGATATATGTTACCAGGTAAGCAAGTTAACAAAATGGTCACACAAAAGAATTAATTTCCTGTCATTCATACACGCGCTAGCAAAGGCCTTCACTCATCTTGCTCTCACTTACCGATTGTGAAAAAATCTTGCACTCCATAGAATAACACAACAGCAGTTACACCTCAACTAAATGTATGAGTGTTTGTTCAAGTTCTAGCCCCAGATTATCGGTAGGCGGTCAGCACATAAAAGGATCCCGTAATCGCTGGAAAATGAATCTGTAGTTGTGTCTCTTTTCTTAATAACAGTTTCTATGGAGGGCACGGTCTCTGATACCGGGGTGAGGATGGTGTGGTCTATTTGGCTATGCCGCTGATAATAAAATTCTTACGCGTGCTGGTACACTTTATCCGTGAGGTATGGTTTAAGTCCAGTGAGAAAACTAAGTCACATCACTGTTCAGGAAATTATGAATTATCTCTCTGTGTCAGTAAACTAACAAAGCTCGGGCCAGTGTTCTTCTTCCCGTTACGACTTAAGTTGTTTGATGGTGCGTTAAATTTGTCTTTGGGTGTGCTTTCTTTGCTATAAGTTAGATAGCGGAATTCCAAACATAGAATCGCCTCAAAGATTAAAAATTTACACAGTCTCAACAAGTTCTGCGTCAGGGGAACTCTACACACTGTTTATGCTTTGCTTTGCTTAGATTGATTTCTTTATTGCTTTCTTAATGCTGGGATCGCACAGGTTACGATCACTCTGTATGAAAGAAAAAAAAAAGACATGTAATATACCGAAAACAAATAACCTTCTAAAGCGCGATGAATTTCCCGTTAAGCCTATAATACACTCGAGTATTTAATTATGTATTTAATAAACACTGCGCGAATTCTAGTGGTTAAAAACACACATCTATAAAACTAGGACTTAACTGAATTTATTAATTATAAATTCCTTCGCGACTTTAAAAGTTAATTTAAGCATCTATTATCTTTTGAAATAATATAATAGATAGATCATTATATTTAAAACTGGAACTCTTGAGATGGTTTAATTAATTAAATTAACACACAGCATCCCTTTAAATAGAATGACTGAGCTAGACCACTGATCACTTTACACAATATATATTACCGCTTTGCACAGAAATAGAAATCACTGCAAATATATTATAAAATCCAGGGGAAAATCTATAACTGCTAAAGGTTACCAGACGTGCAATTGTAAAGGTTAAGACATTTAATATATTGCGATAGATGTTTCAATTACTGAACGCTTCATACACGATCGATTATGACGTGTATAGCGTTGTTTAGGACACAGTCGGTAACTAAGAAACGCTACCCTTTGTTACTTGACCGCCAAGCTGAATAGCTGCGTTTTTCTAACCTTCCAATTTAATGGCAGGATATAGCCATTTTATGTGCATTTTTGATGGATCAGGGTCAGTCCTAGAACTCTATATAAGAGGGAAATTATTGGAGGTTAGTATTTAACTAGAATCCTCAGAAGGATGAGAATAATCGTCAAATTCGTATGAATATATTCAGACTCGCAGTCTCACTGTCGGCAGGTAGCCATGTCTATCTGCTCGTGCATATAGCTGTGATGTTCTGACGACAATACTGCATTGTATCCTCATAACGGACATTGACACATAACCAGCAGTCTACGTTGTTGATTAATTTATGCATGACTTATATGGACTTACGTTCTACCCCTATTGGAATTGATCATCATGTATGTATCACTGTGAATAAATGTATGGACTCAATGAACCGACTTATCACGTCAATGGAATTACAAGTTCAATATAATTGCAACTTTCAAATGTTTGCTCACACGTTTTTCTACCCCACCCCGCATTCGCGTAAAGCAACACCAATTGACACGATGAAAATCTTGAATGAAACCATATAAGAACTCAACTAACATGGCCAGGATTTATAACCACTTTATTGACATTATATGGAACATTGTTGTCAAATTGAATGTTCCAGAACAACAGAGAAGATCGCCTTCAACAGATGGTGTCCATTGATTGGGGATCGAAAAAAAAATTCGGAAATTAACAATTGTTTACATTTGAAGGACGATCACATGATGTGCTGAATTATGACCTATGACGCAGTACTCAGTATAATCCCTAACAACGTGACGTCACCAAAGTTCGTGTACATGCCATACAAGTTGACAGCAGCAAGCCTAGTTTCTACGGAGGAAAAAAATAACAAAGTCAACGAATAAACCCTGTATATGCATCAAGAGCAAACAGTCAGACATACTTCTACACCGTTGGTGCATACCGTCATCGACAGGAGTCCGAACTGAGCACAAAAGATAAGTCATTTAAGTGTGACCTTTGTCGGTCGATAAATAACAGTGCTGAGTCCATTTTG
Organism: Oreohelix idahoensis; assembly: GCA_024509875.1. Classification (NCBI taxonomy): domain Eukaryota; kingdom Metazoa; phylum Mollusca; class Gastropoda; order Stylommatophora; family Oreohelicidae; genus Oreohelix; species Oreohelix idahoensis. Next base: position 71,116 of record JAMPIV010003379.1, on the reverse strand, counting down.
CTTTGATCAGGCATGTCTATGTATTTTCATGTATATATGTTAAATTTGTTTTCCATCGTATGTATTTGTTACTAATTGTGGGAGGTAGGGAGGATGAACTGAAATTAAATTCTGCGGCTCTCACGATGCCTGAATTAATTTCGGTCGTTTCTTAGGGCAGTTAAACGATTGCACCTTTGGAAACCCCATTGAGGTTTGACATTGGACTTGTTGTCCAAATCTGCTATCGTTTGACGATTTGCGTTAGCTGTACTGTCCCGTAGATAATTGGTGTATTTTATTCGTACTCAGTTAATAATTTTATTCAGTTCTGTACCATGTTCGTTACTATTCGTCCAGTCTCCTCTGACTATCATTTATTTTATGATTGTTAAATTTTCGTCCGTTATGAGTCCTGTGACGTCATCATTTTTCGCAGTCATTTTTTTTTGTGTGTACTTTGAATATTCAGTTGACCTCGGGTCAGACCTTGACCCTTCATTTGGTCTGTGACATTTCCGCTTGTTTTATTTAGTTCATAAATTCATTTTTAATTGTGAAAATGTCTTGTTTGCGTCTTAACATTGTTTGTACCCCTTAGTTGCATCATTGTTTTGTTTGTCCTCATAATATATATTAATACTACATTAATAATATGATATTATATGCAATAATACACTTGTAATTTAATTTAATTAATTTTTTCTGATAATTAAGGTTAATATGGGACATTGCATAATTATGCAGTGATAGTCCAAGAAAGTAGCACTACAATTTATAATAGATGCCTAGGGCATAATAATATAATATATATATTGACAAAATAAAATAATCTTATAGCTACCTTTGAGGTAATAGACCCATTGTATATTATTTAATATACTTTTCTGGTACTAAGAGAGTGACTTAGTACATTGAACAATATAATTACTAGGAATTATACCCAACATTATTGGATATTGAGATTAATTGTGTGATATAATTACATTATATTTAACAGATATCATAACTATTTATGATATAGTATTATTTAGATACAATATTGTTACAAAATATTGTCTATTAGTTGAACTTAGACATTAAGTTCAGTACTATTGTGATTACTTATATTGAATATTTCTAAGTTGAGTAAGTATAATAATTACTCTGAAGCTACTATTGACTATTTTAATCAGTAATTATCAATAATTACTTACAGATAAAAGTCAAAATGCTTACTATAGACCATTTCGTTAAAATTGGTCGGGAATATGGTTATAAATCTCAAGAACTTCGTCAGTTTGCTGAATCAGAACTGGAAAAATATGAAAGAAAAGAAGAAGAGAAAAAAACTGCATTAAAGAAAGAGGAAGCAGAACGTGAGATGAAGCAAATTGACAAGGAAAATAGACTGAGAGAGATTGCTCAACGTGAAAGAGAAGAGCAAAGAACAATCGCCAAACAGGAAGAAGAGAATAAATTGAAACGAGAGGAAATTATTTTACAACAAGAAATGGAATTGGCGCGTATTAAATTGGAGACAGCAAGATTACAAGCACAAAATGCTGATGCAAACCAGAATAATAACGCACAAAATGGATCATCATCCAGCCAACCTAAACATTTCTACAACTTTAAATTACCCATTTTCAACTTGAACGTCGACGACCTTTCATCGTTCCTGGCACGTTTTGAACAGACTTGCAAATCTAACCATTTGCCTGAAGAGTCATGGGTACTCAAATTAAATGAATTCTTGGTTGGAGAACCATTGACAGCTTCTCAAAATGCTGACCCATCAATAGCAAATAACTACGGTGCTATTAAGTCCTTGCTTTTACGAAGGTTTCACCTGGACGAGGAACACTGTAGGTTGAAATTTAAGGGAATTTTACCTGAATCTCCAAAGGATTTTGCAGGATTCATTGCGAACATACGCAATACATTTAATAGATGGGTTGAACTGGCAGAAGTCAACAAATCATACGACAAATTAGTTGATTTACTACTGCGGGATAAGGTATTATCTTCGGTTAGCCAGCCATTTTTTGCATATTTGCAGGAGCGTAAACCAGGTACTATGGATGAGTTAGAAAAAATTTCTTTAAACTACTGTTCGGCACATCCGAATGCAACCATTTCTAACTCCTCATTAAGAGAACCTCTACCTGTGGCGTCTAATATGGCCTACAATCATAATAACAAACAAAGACATCACAGTGTAGACAGAAGCAGGTTCCAAAGAAATCACAATGTTAACTTTCAGAAGGGACATAATAATGATTTCAACAATAAAAATGAGTTCAACAGAGGTAGATCACGAGATAGAAATTATTCACCTCAAACAAACTACCACAATGGTCAACATAACACTCATTATAATCGATCACATACTCCCAATAATAATAATAACTGGAATGGTAATAATCATGGCTCGAGACATCGAGATAATAGTTACTATAGAGGACGACGAGATAATTCTAACAATTATACTCGGAATCGATCTCATTCTCGGGGATCATCTCATTACAACCATAATACAGGGGCGGCAGTTACAAATAATACTACCCCTACAGCTCAGGTCCCACTTGACAATAATACAACACAGTCTTCTGCTGCATGTTTTGCTATTAATTATAATGTGGCAAATAGTTGCCAACAATGCAATCTTATTTTTCAGAAGGCGAAAGAAACAGTGCTTAACTGCGGACATATTACACCAGAGGTAGGTCTTGCAGTCAACGATGGAACAGGCCTATTAATTTTTAACAGGGGATTAGTTAATGGATCCGTCGTCTCAGTGTTGAGGGATTCGGGATCCACAACGATTGGTGTACGACAGTCGCTGGTACATCCTAGCTGTGCAACGGGGGAATATGTCCGTTGCATGACTTTTGGTGGAACAATAGAGTTTTACCCCACAGCTATTATTCATGTTAACACTCCTTTTTTCACAGGGAACGTAAAAGTATGTATGCTAAAAAAGCCTATAGCTGATCTGATGGTCGGTCGTATACACGGCAGTAAAGATTGTACTCCAGATGAGATTATAGAATGGGAGAAACATAACCTATGCACTGGAAACGCCGTGACGACTAGAGCGCAGACTCAACTCATGGAGAAAGTTGATGATAATAAAATGGATGCAGACAACCAAGAGGAATTTGTAGTCAATTCACCTATTGACAGGGAAACATTTGCAACCAAACAAAAAGAGGATAAATCTTTAAAAAAAATTTTTTAAGTTGGTTGATAAAGTTGACAATCTATCCTCAGGTAATAATAACAAACATTGTTTTGTTATTAAAAATGACATATTGATTAGATGTTTTAATGACAAATCACAAATGAAACAACAAGTTATGGTCCCATATACTTTTAGACGGTACATTCTTCAACATGCACATGACTCACATTGTGCTGGACATATGGGATATACTCGAACACGATCTCGAGTACTGTCTTCATTCTTTTGGCCAGGGGTGTCAAGAGATATTTCGCAGTATGTACGTTCCTGTACTACATGCCAAGAAGTGAAAGCACGTGGAGCTTTTCACACGGCGCCTATTCAGGCTTGCGATATCTCAGTGAGACCTTTTGACAAGATGGCAATAGACATTATTGGTCCATTGCTACCATCGGCCAGAGGACATAGATTCGTCCTTACGTGCATTGATTTGTGCACACGATGGCCAGAAGCTATCCCATTAAAGACCACCACTACCACAGATGTAGCTGATGCACTACATCTCATCTTTTCTAGAATAGGGTTTCCTAGAAAACTTTTATCAGACCATGGGTCACAGTTTATATCTGACACCATGAAGGAAGTCATGAAAACTTGGGACATTGATAGGAATTTAAGTAGTATTTATCATCCGATGAGTAATGGTGCGGTTGAAAGACTTAACCGTACACTTAAACAACTACTACATAAGGTTACTGCTAAGCACCCTCATGACTGGGACAGAGCACTCCCAGCTGTTCTATTTGCTTATCGGGAGGTACCGCATGAACAAACTGGCTTCTCTCCCTTTGAATTAGTTTTTGGTGCTCCCCCAAGAGGTCCTATGGGACTAATAAAAAACTTATTAATTGACGAGGAGATGACTCAGGACACTCAGTCATCTTACGAGTACGTAATTAATCTTCGGAAGAACATTATTGAGTCTTGCCAGTTGGCAACAGCTTCTTCTGAGGCTGCAAAAGCTAAGGCTCGATCTCTACAAAATAGGTCTCGACGATTACGCCAATTATTCCCAGGCGACGAAGCTTATGTGTTACTTCCTCACAATAACAATAAATTATTGATATCTTGGAATGGTCCTTACAAAGTCATTGATAAAATTTCCGACGTTGATTACGTCTTAGATATCAAGGGACACAAAAAGATATTTCATATTAACATGCTCAAGCAATTTCATACACGTCCTGAACACTTACAGTCAATTTTTCATGAACTAGATGACAACACAGTATCCACTTGTCATTATTCTAACTTATCTGTCATCCAGGAAGAAGAATCTTCTTTTCCTGAGGTACAGTTACCGTTACCTGTACCAGTAGTTCAACCTACTGAATCTTGGCGGGATGTAACCATCTCTTCAACGGTTACACCGCAACAGCGTCTACAGATTGCTAATCTATTACAATCTTATCCAGATGTGTTGACCGACGTTCCGGGTCGCACATCGGCTATCAGTCATGACATTACTCTCAATGACGATACACCTATTCGTGTACATCCCTATTCTGTTCCTTTACATTTCCTTGCTAAAACTACTAAGGAACTTGAACAGATGTTGTCTCTGGGAATCATTGAGACTAGTAATTCGCCATTCTCTTCTCCATTAGTGATTGTCCGGAAGAAGGACAATAACATCAGACTATGTGTTGATTATAGAAAATTAAATGCTAAGACTATAGTTGACAGCGAACCACATCCACTTATTGACGACTTACTACCACGTCTATCCAACGCAACTATATTTAGTAAGATAGACTTAACTAAAGGTTATTGGCAGATACCACTGACCGAAAAGGCTAAGTACTACACCGCATTTTCCACTCCACAAGGTCTATACCAGTGGAATGTGATGCCTTTTGGGCTTGTTAATGCGCCAGCTACCTTCATTCGCCTGATGCGACAAATTTTATCAGGTAGACCAGACGTTATTACATATATTGACGACATATGCTTGTTTAGTTCGTCGTTTGAGGAACATGTTTCGGGACTTAGATATGTTTTCGATACTCTAAGGAATTATCATCTAACTGCTAAACCTACAAAGGTGCAAATCGCGTGTAATGAGATAACCTTTTTGGGACATATCATTGGATCGGGATATATCCGAACGTTACCTAGTACAGTCTCCAAAATTCTAAACATAGCAGTTCCTCAGACGAAGAAACAGGTCAGGAGTTTGTTAGGACTTGTTCAATATTACAGTAGATTCATACCAAACTTGTCATCCATCACGGCTGTATTGTCTTCATTGTTAAAAAAAGATATGCCGGTGAAGGTGACATGGACTGGTACATGCAATGAAACTTTCAACAAAATTATAAATTTGTTCTCGCATGAACCAATTTTAAGACTTCCCGATGCTTCCAAAAGATTTTTCTTACGAACAGATGCTAGTAACTACGGCATTGGTGCATGCCTGCTCCAGAACCATGATGGCATTCTACATCCTACCTTATACATATCAAGAAAGCTGAAGCCGGCAGAAACAAAGTATTCAACAGTCGACAAGGAACTTTTATCTGTGATCTGGGCAATAACCAAACTTGAAAAATTCTTGCTCGGTGCTCCCTTCACCATACAGACGGACCAACGTGCTGTGGCATCCTTGCGTCGATCGAATCATAAAAGCCAGAAACTCGCCAGATATTCAATCATCCTACAGCCATTTGAATTCTCCATTGAACATATTCCTGGCACTGAAAATTGTGTGGCAGATGCATTGTCACGTAATCCTATTGACGACGAATAATCAACATTGACACTCTTAAACTATTTCAATCAGCACTACATTGGATTGAACGAAGTATCAACTATAAAGGAACTAACCTTGCCTTCAATTTAAACTTTATATACACTATATGCATCACAGAATTGAACTACAAGACAATCAAGGTATATATACTGACATTCGAACTTCGTCTAATGTCCATACACGATATACGAATATCATTGATCAATCATGGAACAATATCTGACGACAAGTCGAACTTATTATCCTAGGTGCACTTAATTCTTGGATGCTAGGATAAATGACATTTCTTTCCAACGTAAACGTTTGAACATTTTTGCCTAAAAGAATTCATCAGGATCAAGACTACGGATGGATCATCATATCCTATACTAATTAATTAGTTAACTTAACTTCTTAATTGAATTATTATCAATAAAATGAAATGTGAGAAAAAAAATGAAATGAAAGAACAAAAAAAAAAAGAGAACGAAATACTAAAAGAAGAAATTATGAAAAGAGAAAATAAATCTCACACAAGTATTAGATTAATAATTTTTTTTTAATGTACCTATACATTATTTAGTTAGTTAAATTAGATAGTTATTATTCACTAACACTTAACACACACAATTAAGTTAAAACTTATATTCGAATTTCTTTCTATTTCTTCTCACTTATTTTGTCTTTTTCTTCTCTCATAACATCGCGTTACATTAGAACCTTAATAATTTAACTCTTAATTTAATTAATTAATTTAATTTTAATTAGTCAAATTAATTCCTATATGACATACTAATACGACAGACCTTACTTTAATTTAATTTTATCATTCACTATTAACATTGGACATTTATTTAGTTGATATAATAATATGTATAATATTGATATATAATGTGATTTATGTTAGATGACTATGACAAATAGTTAGTTGACACGACCGCAACACGGTTCTACTCAGAACATCGTCGGCCATATGTCACAATTGTGTTAAATGTTTTTGAAAAATTGTTAAGTCGGATAGATATTGAAAAAAAATCTATCGATTTTTTTTTCCCCGGTGTACAGGGAATTGTTACGGTATATGATATTAACGCCGTCTGCTAAAGGTTACCAGACGTGCAATTGTAAAGGTTAAGACATTTAATATATTGCGATAGATGTTTCAATTACTGAACGCTTCATACACGATCGATTATGACGTGTATAGCGTTGTTTAGGACACAGTCGGTAACTAAGAAACGCTACCCTTTGTTACTTGACCGCCAAGCTGAATAGCTGCGTTTTTCTAACCTTCCAATTGAATGGCAGGATATAGCCATTTTATGTGCATTTTTGATGGACCAGGGTCAGTCCTAGAACTCTATATAAGAGGGAAATTATTGGAGGTTAGTATTTAACTAGAATCCTCAGAAGGATGAGAATAATCGTCAAATTCGTATGAATATATTCAGACTCGCAGTCTCACTGTCGGCAGGTAGCCATGTCTATCTGCTCGTGCATATAGCTGTGATGTTCTGACGACAATACTGCATTGTATCCTCATAACGGACATTGACACATAACCAGCAGTCTACGTTGTTGATTAATTTATGCATGACTTATATGGACTTACGTTCTACCCCTATTGGAATTGATCATCATGTATGTATCACTGTGAATAAATGTATGGACTCAATGAACCGACTTATCACGTCAATGGAATTACAAGTTCAATATAATTGCAACTTTTCAAATGTTTGCTCACACGTTTTTCTACCCCACCCCGCATTCGCGTAAAGCAACACCAATTGACACGATGAAAATCTTGAATGAAACCATATAAGAACTCAACTAACATGGCCAGGATTTATAACCACTTTATTGACATTATATGGAACATTGTTGTCAAATTGAATGTTCCAGAACAACAGAGAAGATCGCCTTCAACAGGATCTGACCGCCAAATCAAGAGAAGAAGCCGCCCCCTGGTCTTCGTATCCGCTCGCTGCTGCCCGTTTCGCTTTCCCCCGTTCGCTCGGTTCCTCGATTGACACCGAGACGCGAAATTAGCGGCAAGCAACTGCGTCTCGTATCAGGGAAAACTACTGTCTTTGATAGCGCCGATAGTCTCCCCTAAGATCCCTCGGTCTGTCTCTTTGATCTCGTCGCTGTATCCTACATGAGTCCCGGTTGGAATGCGTTCTGGCAAACGAAAAGTTACAACAAATGTTCAGGGGTTCTAATGTTTTGAAAAGCTAAAGGTCCCTTTAAATCATCCATCATATCAGGGAAAATTCACTAGTCAAACTAGACGTACGTCACACTATGAAGGTAAGTAAAAACCCAATACACGTCAGCAACATCTAAGCTAATAATTTTTTGACCAAAGAAGACAAAGGATTCGAAAACTTTGAAACAAGTTCACTAAAGAATGTATTATTATTTTTAATCGTACGCCCGCTATTACTCGAGGCGAAATCTCCTGTTCATATGTCTAACCTGAGACTGATTTTACGTGAGTATCCCTTTTTTCCTGTACAATGACAGGTGTCCTCTCGCCATTCAGGCAGATACTCGCCGATTTCGGAGGTACCCATTAGAGCTGGGTCGGCTTAGGAGCCGTTCAGGTTATTCCAGTCTCTGGTCCACGACACCCCTTCAAATGTCTTCGACAGGGCTCGAATTAATGCAGTGCAAGTCCCGGTCGACGACACTTTTTCAAATGTCCTCGCCATGGCTCGAACCTGGATCACCCGATCGCCAGCGCAGTGTGGTAACCATTACACCAGCGCGGCTCCCTGAATGTATTATCATCATCATTTTCATTTTCGTTCCATATGGAGCATGAAGCCACCACTACAGCTGGCTCACTTGCTGGAAACCTACATAAAACATTCACATGCTCTTGCTGCATTTGTTTTTGTATCAATTAGTTTGATATGATGAAGTTGCCATCCTCATGCACAACCTCATATTAGCTGCCCTTTTACGACGTGCCACAGGGAACAGCCGTCTTATTCTTTCTTTGCATCATAACAGACCCCATAAGTTCTGCTGCACGTGACAGAGAATGGTTTAATGAACGAATATTATATTGACCGAGGACTAGAATAGAACCAGGCCAGGAGGAAGACAGCCGATAGGATAGTATGGCACTCTCTCTTCCACATCTCTACACCTCACGGTAGAAAAGGAACGACTAAAAATGTAAGTAAATTTTATGTCGAAAGGGTTAAACAGTGGCGTTTGAATCGCTTTCCCGTCAGCCGCACATCTCAACGGAGACAAAGTGACAGTTGATAAATACAATATTTGTAAATTCTGTGCTGTAGTTTCAGACCTGTTCATCACAATGAGACGAAGACTATATCTTGTCAGATGTGATATTTGAAAAAAACTGCTAATTTTTTTGCCTCATAACAGACCCCTAAGTTCTGCACGGGACAGAGAATGGTTTAATGTAGTTTCAGACCTGGACATCACAATGAGACGAAGACTAGTCAGATGTGATATTTGAGAAAAGCTGCTAATTTCACCATTGCAGACAAAAGAAGAGGAGGAGGAAGATAAAGGGTTTGGTTTGGTTCGATTTTAAGGATCATCTTCATTGCACACGGACAACTCCATCAGTGCTCCGATCTCCTCCCTTAGATCACACAAGAAGGATATCAGCACAGTGCAAGAACTCCGTAGCACCGGCGAGGATCCCAATGTGTGTATACAGGAATCACACATTCTATTAATATTTTTGTGGTGCGTAGGTTTCTTAATTTTTGAATTTTGCCAGACCAGCGGCCGTATGGCCCACTCTTTAAGACTTACCACTGCCGAGATATTTTTAACGTCCGCAACTTGTACACAGGACCTTCTATTTTTTCGCCCTTATCCAAGAAGGCTGGGCATCCAATCTCACTTCCTAGGAGACCAACGGGGAGTATGACACCATTAGGACCCACTGATTCTTAAGAAATTTCCATCAATTATATTCCCTGTACTGGGAGCGAACCCGGTACCTTTAGAATTAGAGGCGGACGCCATACCTCTTAGCCACTCCTACCCCCCTACCCCAAAGGGAGAAGAAGGAAGAAGAGTAAGAAGTAGAAGAAGAAGAAATAAAACAGTCTATGAGAAAAACATCTTGTGTCAAGTTTTTAAAGCTTGACTGACAAAACACGCATTGTTTCGAAATCTCGCCAGAATACAGCCAAACTGACTGCCATCTCAAGCCTTCAGCAGAATATCTGGCTTCAGGTCATTGAGCCACCGGAGAAGGTAGACAATGTTAACTCCTTCAAATATGGAATGACGCTTGCCAAAGCAACACACTTCGCACAAAATCGAAAATTGATTGCCTCACACGACTATTAACCACTAAAAACAGGAATGAAAAGTAAGTACAGTTAATAATTAGGATAATGGTATTGACGACGATATTGATAATAACAACCATTATTATATGTTCATGTTCACCTCAGTTTGGAACATCTGAGTTATTTTTGCTTGGTATAAACTGAACTCTGATAAATGCTATTTTTCGGAGTTAGCGGATTTTGCATTCACTGTGAACATTTCTCAAACATTGACTCAGTTACTGCTACTGACAGGGTCACCATGATAACTAATTAATATTTGGGCTAGAAACACTGTGAGCAAGTGCCTCCCCCAGACAACTCTTAGAACACTCAGAACTCAGGTCAACAGTGTAGCACTCACACTCAGCCTCAAGGTTACCGAGCCATGTACAGTGTACGCCAAATGGGACAGAAGACGCAGCAAAAGAGATGAATGCAGTCAGCGACTGATAGCTTGACTCCTTTCGTCAGGGTCAGCGAACCAGAGCTGACCAAGACCCTACCCCACCTCCAAGTGGTGGTCCTGGAAACAGGCTGTATCACTGCAGTCTGGCCGAAAGAGTAGGGATCGAAAAGGGAAGGCAAACCCGGTCCCAAAATGCCGTGCGGAAGTCGGATGTGTCGGCCGAAAGGCGCAAATATCGCAGCTTTGCTGTAAACGGCGACACAACGCAACCAACGTTCTTTTCAGGACGAACGAAGAAGAAGTACGCCAAATGCGGTTGATCGTCCGTTTTCTCTACGTTCATCTGGAACAGTGCTTCTTAAACTATTTCAGTGGCATTCGCGCTCGAGTCTTTATGACAAGATTTCATTCACCCACGACTAAACTTCCTTATGTTTTTGATAATGTTCGTCTTGTGTATAATTTTATATATAATTCATTTTGTCACATGAGCAAAAAACATAAATTAACTCATTTCTTAATGACTAATTTATTCAAGTTTTTGAACATCCTAAAATATATGTAAAGAAAACTAGAAGTGACAAAAAAAGTTTAACACAGAAAAATTATTACATTTTTTCTAGTTTACATAAAGTATAGTTAGTAAACAGTCTTAGAATTAGATTCTTATAAACGATGTTTTCCTATTGTGCATGTTTACCACACGCAAAAAAAAAAAAAAAAAAAAAGACAAGCAGTATACTTTCTACACTTACATGCATGTTTTGTTTTTATATCATCAATGACTAGGATGTTCCTGTACTCCAGGACAAGCTTCTTAAACCGAGGTTCAATCTCCTTCTCCAAAGTAACCCACATTACGGAATCAACATACTGAAGTGAATTTCGCTTGTTTTTTTTATATTTGGTTTTTAATTCCACCAAGGTCAAAAATATTTGTTCAGACATGAAAGTTGTTTTCATCATTACTAGTGGTTGAGGGGCCTTCACGGCAAAAGATTTGTATTCAGAGAAAGAAAGTAATCCAATCTAATAGTCTCCATAGTAGTAGTCCATTTCAACGATGATTTTTGATTGCAGTCATAATGAAGTTCCATCAACACTTCTGACATTTCTCCAACATCTGTTCGCTTGATTTGGCCGGTGATAAAAGGATTAACAATCCACATCTGATTTTCCAAGTCCTGCAGATGTTTCTGGGGAAAATGTGTTTCAGAAGTTCTAGACAGCAACTGCAGATGGTCGGAAATGATGTCCTTCAGTGTTTTCTCTAGATCAGTATTTTCTTCCCACTCACAATCTTTGAGGAAGCTTTCCAAATGTGGGAAATTGGAAAAATTGCCCTATAAGAATGTATACACGGCTTAGACAGCCCAGACTATGCTGGCTTGGCCAAGTCCGCCACATGGAAGATGGTCGCATCCCGAAAAATATCTTCTACGGACAACTGGCAGATGGCAAAAGAACAAATAGGCGACCGCAGCTGAGATTCAAAGATGTGTGCAAGCGAGACATGAGGGCATTGGACGTAAATCTAGACACCTGGGAGGATTAAGCTGCCGATTGCACCGTGCCACATCAGACTGCGCGAAATAAAGCTCTCACAGCAGGCAGAAGAGAGGAAAAAACGTCGAAAGGAAAGCCAGGAAAATAAGCAGCTGAGGGCTGTCACCTCAGGGGCGCATTCCCATAGTCAGTTTTGACTGAAGGGGCTATTATTATTATTATGCCACATGGTGATCCTCCAGTGTTGCCATTTATAAATTTATGATCCCACCAGCTCGTCTGGGATCCCCTAAAAGGTTATATTACAGTAAACTTGGGCAATATACTGCAACTTTTAAATTAGAAAACCATAGGTAGAGAGAAAAAAAACATCAAATTTTCAGCTCCACTGTCATTAAATAACAATAATAGCTTACTAACCACTTCAATTGGTAATGCCTTTTCTGAGGCATCTGAGGATATATCTGAGTAAATTAAGTCATTAACCCTTCATGTTTCATTCACCCTTCATTCACCCTTCAAGTTTCATTTACCCCCAAAATAATTTCATTCACCCTTGGGAGAACCCATTGTGGTGAAATTACCGTGATACAACGTTAAAATATCTCCAATTATAAAGATAACGGGTAAAATAACACGTAGGGATAAAAATATAGGCAAGATATGCAGAGGCTTCTTCACCTACGCCAGCGCTTTCTACCGCCATTAAAACTAACTAGTTGGAACATGCAGACAAACGACATATCCTTTTAGACGGGGTAGAAACGGAGATAAAAGAAAAAAATTATGACGGTCTGAACACGTGTTTGAATCTAAAAAGGCAAAAAGACGCAATTTGTAGTTTAAAGAAAAAATTACGCCACTAGTTGACACAATGTAAGGAAATGAAAAAAAAAGACCTTAGCTCTTATTCGAAACAGACGTATCTTAGACGTTTTACCGTAATTGGTCGTTTTAATTTGAATATAGCGGCAAATGCCATACCCGAAGGTTCAAAAACAAATTTCAAAAAATAACCTTGAAAAAAGTAGGTTTTTCTTTAATAATAAGTTTATGAAAATAAAACCTAGCTAGTTTGATAGCCCATCTTGAGCAGAGAAATAATATACTTTTAATTATACAGACGGACAGATAACACGGAAGATATTGACGAAAAACCTTATTGTTCCATACAGACTAGCGAACAGTTTTTTGTGCATATTTTCACTAAAGTTACATTTTGGCGTCCTTGAGCCTAAAAATGCAAAAATCAAACTGCAGTGAACTAGGGGGCAAAGTCGGAGGATAGTAGCTAAAAATAACTTAGCATAGGATCTTAGAAGTAGGGGAGAGCAAAAATTTATGTAGTTTTTTCATGTAGTTAGTCCAAAAAACAAGTGTAATTTTGGGAAAAATACTACATACTAGACTGAGACTGGACTGAAATTGGACTTTTAGTTTGAATATTTGAAAAAGTTAGAGGGGAAGTCCGTTGATTGGACAGAAGCATTTATATTATTGAATGAGAGACGCACGCTTGTGCCATTGTATAGAAGACTGTCCATTGACACAGTACGTTACTGCTAGAGGTGATTTCCAGGAATTATTAAATAAAAATCAGTGGGGCGCCCTAATCTAGCCAGCAGCTCAGCTGAGTTTTGCTAGTACTAAGTAACTGTGTTCTCAATTCTGAATTGTGGTAAGGGAAAAAGCATTTATCTTGTTTATTTTAATATTTTGAGTGATTGATACTGCCATATCATGAAAAATGATTACGACAAGTGAGTGCTTGCTCTAGGTCCCCAGCAGCAGTCCAGGGCCTAGAGACAACCAAATAATATATGAAAACCTATCTAAGACTATGGAAGGCGGATCTATAATTGAGATCAGTGGGAACATATCACCCACCTTATTGAATGGAAGAGGAAACTATTGAACATATTTCGGATGCAATGCAGTCTTGGGAAACTGGTACTATTTGATAACAACTGGGTGAGATGTGCTAAGTTGGTCAGAGAGATCTGACCCAATCTGTGTAATGTTGTTTTGCTGTGTTGTGTGTAAGAGTGGCGCAGTAAACAGAGTGTTGACACATGGCACAAATTTTGGTTTCAGAGTTTCTGATCTGGCACTACGATTGTGCCAGATACTTTTGTAGAAGTACAAGAGCGGATGTCTATGCAGCCTAACATTTTACTCCAGCTACTGAGAGGAGTGGGCCACAAGAATTCTGTACTACATCGTCACAGGCCAGTTAAGTGCAAACCTGGCCTGCTGCAGATTCATCAACTGTGCCCACCATCATTAAAGAAATAAAATCTTGTTGTATAAACACTAATATTAGTCCATATGTCAAGGACAAGGAACTTTATAATCATAGATTGGGCATGATGACGCCACCCCAACTAAACATCCAGTGCTAGTTTTTCCCAAGACATTGTAGATTAACCATTGTAATAATATACCTAGGTACAAAAATTTCATTTGATTAAGCAATATATATATGCATTTTATTGATAAATACATATTATTTCATATGTTCTGACCAAAAGAAACAATTGGTTCAGGACTAATAAATTAAAAAAATTTTCAAACTTAAACTATAACAGCCAGTGTTAGTTCAGTTTATCATAGAGTTTATTATTAGTATTAGACTTATTATTTACATGTGTGTGTCTGTGTATTTTATTACCTACACATTACATTACAGTACCCTAGACTTTTAACGTAGCTAACATTCATTATAGTAGAATAGGTCTGTTTGAGGTCTTAAGTGGTAGCAGAAAGGCCTTCTGTAACTCACATAAACTTTTATCTCAGGAGCCTTCACAGCTGACCTCATCCAGTACACTAGGTAACATAACAACCATACAATAACATCAAAAACCACTACACCCATCACCAGTTTAAGAAGCACTGATATGGAAGACGGTGTCAACCTCCAAGGAGATTAAACACATGCTCCTAATTTGGATGAGAGAGATGTTACGTATTCATTTTTACCTCACGCAGTTTATGCCCGGTCTTTGGTTTTTCTACATCTGGAGTTATTTTTTTCTGCCCTTTCGGGCCTCGGTAACACACGACAAGGCCTTCAACATGGAACTGATGACAAGAACAAGTCACGTGCCAGTGGAACAAGAAATGACGCTGGCGATGGATTGGAAACCTGTTGATAGAATGACCAGACAGTCATGGTTCTGGAACCCCCTGCGCCGGAGAAGTAGAATCAGATCCAAGAACAATTGGAGAAGACAACTGGAGAAGAGAACTGGAGATAGACGTGAACATGACGAGGACGACATTGAAAGACCTTGAGCTGATGGCACGTGACTGGAAGATTTGGTATGTGGTTTTATTATACTTCTTAAGAGTGTTAAGCTTATGAATATTTATTTCGTAATATTATTTACCTTTTTTTAAAATTTAAAATTTATTAGATTTTTAACCTCAGACATTAGGTATCTGAGAAAGGTGGTTGAAGTAACAAGAAGAGACATGGTCCGCAACCAGACAATACGTCAAGGCCTAAAACCTCAACCCCTGCAGACCCAAGTAGAACAGTCCCAACTAAGAAAGTTTGGCCATGTCTGCAGAATGGGAGAAAATCGGCTGCCACAGCAGGTATGGGTGGCTAAGAGCCAGGGATCCAGACCTCCAGGACGACCCAGAATCTGCTGGTAGGACAACATTAGACAATCTCTGAAGGACTAAGGACTAGAATGGAACTAGGTCAGGAGGAAGACAGCTGATAGGATAACATGGCGCTCTCTCTCTTCCAAACTTCTACACCTCACGGTAGGAAGAGGAACAACTAAGTAAGTAAATAAAATATTTTCCTGAGAAGGTTAAAAACGTTTCTCTGTGATTTTAAAAGCATTCTAATCGCCTCACTTAAAATATGATATTTAAAATTCCATTCCACTAACGAAAATTATACCAAATTTTCGCTTCTC
Source organism: Oreohelix idahoensis (assembly GCA_024509875.1). Lineage (NCBI taxonomy): Eukaryota > Metazoa > Mollusca > Gastropoda > Stylommatophora > Oreohelicidae > Oreohelix > Oreohelix idahoensis. The sequence goes on along the minus strand of JAMPIV010003379.1, from coordinate 55,002 downwards.
CTTAATGAAAAGGTTAAGGAGAACGAACCACGCTGAACCACGTAGGCTTGGACAGAATATCCATATGCTTGCTAATTTGTTGTACTAATTATTATTTGTTATTGGTAAGTACTGCCTTCATGTTCCTATCCGTAACCATAGCTCTAAAGCGGGTGTTAGGGCTTGTTGTAGGATCGTTATCATCAGCTGCCATTTCCACAACGATGGTCGGCTGCAATGGATCTCAATGTCTTCTGTCTCTTATCTTGATGGTGAACTCTGATAGACTCTTTCCTGTCTATTATCTTGATGGTGAACTCTGATAGACTCTTTCCTGTCTCTTATCTTGATGGTGAACTCTGATAGACTCTTTCCTGTCTCTTATCTTGATGGTGAACTCTGATAGACTCTTTCCTGTCTCTTGTCTTGATGGTGATCTCTGATAGACTCTTTCCTGTCTCTTGTCTTGATGGTGATCTCTGATAGACTCTTTCCTGTCTCTTGTCTTGATGGTGATCTCTGATAGACTCTTTCCTGTCTCTTGTCTTGATGGTGATCTCTGATAGACTCTTTCCTGTCTCTTGTCTTGATGGTGATCTCTGATAGACTCTTTCCTGTCTCTTGTCTTGATGGTGATCTCTGATAGACTCTTTCCTGTCTCTTGTCTTGATGGTGAACTCTGATAGACTCTTTCCTGTCCATCCCTTGTAGTGGTCTTGGATGCATCGAACACACGTAGCTAAGGTAGACAAAGAAAATATGAGTAAGGACAAATGGATAAACAAAATAAAACAAGATGGCGGCTACGAGGCAACGCTAAAATAAATGCAAAAAACTGAACTGAAAACAAAAGAGCTGAATGCATTACTAGTCCTTTAAATTTGTAACCGTGAATTAAAATGTCATCTCGTATATCATTGTGTACGCATTGCGCGAAGCTATACTGCCTTGAACAATTTAATTGTTTGTACTGCGCATATTAAATACTGGATTATTTAACTGGTCCTTGAATGGCTTGCTGACCGTTTGCTTCATCAGCGCATACTAATTCCCCATTAACTTGAAGAGTTCCAATTTAGTTGTTTGCCTATTCGTGAGCTAACAAGCGATCTTGTATTAATTTCACTGATAAAGGACTACGCGCAATAGTATTAATCACTTTTTAACGGTACATTAGCAGTATTATCTTGTTATTAACGCTTTATTATAAAACAACATTCATTCATACAGCGAATAATGAAATTTTTTTTTTTTTTTTTTTTTAGAAATAGAGGGGAGAGGAGAGAGAGAGAGAGAGAGAGAGAGAGAGAGAGAGAGAGAGAGAGAGAGAGAGAGAGAGAGAGAGCTGTTCTTCGTTGTTCGTTTGTCATTAGGTCTATACACAAAAAAGTCTGCTTCTCTCAATGAATTAAAGATATCGACCAAATTTTCGCTAACTGATCGCTGTTAGTGTCGTGGAATATTCTAATCCACATATATAAATTATCAAGTAAATATAAAGCCTAATAAATACATATAATTAATAAAGGAAGAAGAATGGTAAAGAACAGTGCTGTCACAATGACAGTACTCGAAATCCCCCTTGTTTTCTGCTTCGTCTGCAAATTGTAACGCTTTCACGTTGATAGTAAAAGCTTACTGTATTATACCCGCGTTCTTCAATGAAACGTGTGCTGTATTTCTTGGAAAAACATTGAGATACCCAGCGGATCAATGACCTAATTTAAATATTTCATTCATTCCATTTTATACACGGCGGAACGAACGAACAGATGGACAAAAGGATAAAGAGAGAGGGAGGGCTGAAAATCAGGAACGCATGCAACACGCGTCGCGCGATACACAAATGCTGCCATCACGCGTGTAAGTCTACATGCACTAATTTTTTTTCAGACGGACAGTGATAAAATACACTACCCTTTCCCAGAGTTAGGTTTATAAATCCTGAAATCTCTTATTAGGAAAGAAAACATTAGATGGGTTTACGGTTGAAAACATAACAGTACCCAGACAGCACATCTTCGAAACAGGAGGTAGAAAATACATATTTTGAACGCAGCCACGTAGCTCTTTCAAATTGGTATATTTGGGTTCCTTAGGGCTTGCTGACAAATAATATGTAAAACGTTACGCAAATAGTCCAGGAATTAATAAATTATACCCAAAATAAAATAGTGAGGATGCCTGACAGCATGGAATCATTTCTGCTCATAAAATTTTTTTTATAACGTGTTTGAAAAAACCTTACGTTACATAAATAGCCTACCATGTAAACTCCCAATTGATTGGAGCGCAACAAATGAAAGCCTAACCACGATTGGTCGGACTATAAATACTATCTTTCGTTGTCAGGGGAGACGGGGAAGGGTAACATTTTTTCAAACACTTGTCGAAACGGGGCTCATTGGTCAGACTCGCTGATATACACACTTGGGAGCGTTAGTTCGAAACCACTTGTTTAAATAAGCTTGATAAAGCATCAGTGCGTTGAGGCCAGCTTATATTTTGCTAAATGAAAGCCTGGAAGATAAGCAGATGGGAATTTGTGCCAGTTTGTGCCAGAATTCATTGCTAATCAACGTATCTGTATTTATTCGTAAGAATTGTGGTAAGCTTGAACCATTCAATATCTTTTAATGAAAATTGAATGTGAATTGTTGATTTATGCCTGTATATATATGTGTAGTTCAGTGGCAAACGTGAGGTAAAGCCTATAATGCTCCAGCCTGAACAGAGGGTGTCGGAGAGAAGTAAAACGGCATGGAATGGCCAAACAGTACACTGACACCTGGATGATTGACTAGAAAGAAATAATGCTGGAAGTGCAGAGGCGTAGTAACCATTAAGAAGGGTAATACTGGAATAAAGTATTTCAAATGAAGCTGACAGTTGGCCTAATGCTCTGAACTCAATGTTTGTGCTGTGTTGTGATCAGTGTAACAAGAGAGTTTAAGTTAGTTATGAAGTAGAAGGTACATCCTTCTTGATTTCAGGGACCGTGGTCTTGATGGTAGTGAGCAGCACCTGGTCAGAGCTTTGCTGAATCCTGAGTCGGACAGCATACTCCTTGGTCTTTTTAGCTATCAGTGAGGTGTCTCCTGAACCCAGAGGAGAATTCGAGCAGAGGAGTCCTTTCCTGCCGCCATCACGCCAGATAAGCGAATTGGCCAGCTGAGCTCAACATTATGTCCCCTCATCTTGAAATGACTTTGTAAAAATAATATTAAGAGGGGAAATTAATTGTCTTAATATCAGGAACTGAGAACATCTCCAATACTAGTTTCCTTAAGACAAACTATTGAAGTCATGATGACAACTACCAACAGAGCTTGAACAAAACAAAACCAGTATTACCTCATACTACTATTACACAACTGACACACATAGGATATTTTTAATAATATATGTCACTACCAGATTCATATTAATACATTCTGTACATAACTTGTAATTAACATTGATTGTGATTCCTGGTTCCTTTGTCTTTGAATCAGGACACACATATGCCTTTATGATAGAAATGAATACATATTGTTATTTGAAAAGTTACGAGTGTCTCCTGTAAGATATTCTCATAGAGTGTTATATGTATGTGAGTGTCACAGTGTTGTCAAGAGTAGTGGATTAAATTAAATTGTTTATCTGTCTGTTGTTGTGACTTACACTTCACCATACTCATACCCTAGACACATAACGTAGCATCACACTATTCCAGAATAATTCTGACTGAGATATAGAGATATGTGGTAGCAAGTAAGGTTATATATAATACACTACTCTTATTAGATATATATACCTTCACAGCTGATCTCAGTCAGTACACTAAGTCCCCTATAAATATTTATAACATCCCACTTCACCACATATATTGGGGTCTCGCTCTTGGGATTTTGAATCTTTCCCTATTAAAAATATTGGGGGTAATTCACTTCAGGGAATATAAGAATTAAAAGGTATCCTTGGGTGGAATTAAATAAGGTTGAGCTCACGGTGCCTGTGTTGTCCATTATATATATTTAGAATTTGAATTGTTGGTTAGACATTGTAGAAATTTACCTGATAGACAATGGCGGACCTGGCCAAATTTCGATCTGCTGCGGTTCAGACTGCAAAAGAGTTAGGATTAGATGGGCAAGTTATGATTGCCTATGTCACGACGGAATGTGACAAATTTATTGAACGTGAAGAAAGAAGATTAGAAAAAGAGGCCGAAAGAAAGTTAGAGGCTGAGACTAAGAGGTTGCAATTTGAGGCTGAGGCTGAGACTAAGAGGTTGCAAGCTGAGGCTGAGACTAAGAGGTTGCAGATTGAGGCTGACAAAGAGGCTAAGAAATTGGAAGCAGAAAGAGAAGACAAAAGATTAGCTGCAGAAAGGGAAGCCGAGGAAAGAAGACAGGCTGCAGAAAGGGAAGCAGAAAAGGAGGAGAAGAGATTACAAAGGGAACATGAGTTACGACTAAGGGAGTTTGAGTTTCAGGGCCATGCTCCTGAAAATGGTGCCAGTCCCTTTGCCTCTGATGCCACTGCTAGCCAAGGAGCCTCAACCTCAGCTATGAATTTTCATTTAGATCATTTTGTTGAGAAAGACGATGATATAGAGAGCTACCTAAATAGGTATGAACTATTAGCTACCACATATGGGTTAGAGAGAGAAAGGTGGAGCTTAAAGTTATCTCAGGGACTTCGTGGGGCAGCTTATGAAGTTTTTGCAAAAATGAGCAGAGGTGATCAGGAAAATTATGACATGCTAAAGCAGGCTCTTTTGTTAAGGTATGAAAAGAATGCAGAATTTTATAGAAAAAAATTTAGGAATGCTAAACTACTGTCAGGTGAAACCTATCACCAGTTCTCTGCACGAATAGAGACATACTTGGAGAAATGGACTTCTCTGGGGAAAACCCAAGATCTTAAGGAAATGGTCCTTATAGAGCAATTAAGAGAGTCCATGGCTCCAGACCTGAGAAAGTTTCTCATGGAACAAGGTGCAGAGAGGCTGGGTGAGTTGCTAAATGTTGCTGAAAGGTATCAAGCAGCTCAAGCAGAGGTAACAGGTAATAAAAAGAAACAAGTGGATAACTTTAGGGCACCACAGAACTTTAATAAATTTGATCCTAAGGATCAAAATAAAGGTAAGCACCAATTTGATAGGCCACGGTATGACAATAAAAATAAATTCCCACAATTCGATGAAAGGAAATATAATGAAAGAAAATCTTTCAACCAAGGAAAAAGGTGGTGTAAGAATTGTCAGATGGACAATCATGACACTGACCGTTGCAGAAGGAAACCTGTGTATATGGCAACCCTTCAGGTCAGGTCGACCTCAAGACAGGAGGAGGATATTATGTTAGATACCACTCCAGAAGAGATGAGGAAGGCACAGGCTGGGGATAAAACACTCAAGCCTTGTTTCAGAAAATTGTCAACTTGTCATACAACTCCAGGCAAGGGAGATTTTTACATGAAAAACAAGTTGATGTATAGGAAGACTGGAGCTAGATCCAAGGGTCACGGACAGCTGGTTCTTCCAAAAAGATATAGGACAGACTTAATAAGGAGCCTACATGTGAAACCAGATGGGGACCATGAGAAGATAGGTACCATCATTCAAAAGGTGGCTCACAATTATTATTGGCCCAAAGCAAGATGGGACATTGAGAATTTTGTAGAAAGGTGTAGCATAGCACATGAGGGAACACCCACAAGTGGGAACATGGATCAGGACCTGGACACGCGCCGGGGCAAAATTAGGCCTGACAATAAAAAGAAAAATAGATTTGAAAAAGTGGACCAAATGGAATGGGAAGCCCCTTTTCACGGACAAGCTTCACTTAACTGTTTTACAATGGCCACTATGCGGAGAGTGCAAAAAGATGTCTTACCCCAGGATAAGTCGAAAATCCCTCAATCGGACTTAAACAAACTGGAGGAAGAGGATGTAGGGAGGAAATCTCTCATCAAGAATTTTAAGTGGGGAGAAAGCCCCAAAAGAATTGGTAGCGGTCGTTTTGTGAATGATAATTCTGGGAGGAAAAATCATCACTATAAAGCTTCGAGTGGAAGAGACCATACCGGTGCATGGACAAATAGGTCCACACAATTAAAGGTCCACATGTAGCTTTGTTAAGAACGTGGACTGATGAAAAGGCAGAGGAAAACATTACATCTTCATACCAATATGTGAATGAGCTGACCACTCGGTTGAAAACTGGCTGGAAACTTGCCAATGAAAATTTGAAACAAGCCAGGAAGAAACATGCTGCCTATTATAACAGGAAGGCGAAAGACAGAGATTTGGCTGTGGGAGAGAAGGTACTGCTTCTTTTGCCCGGGAGTCAGAATAAGTTACAAATTGGATGGCAGGGTCCATATACAGTTCTAGAGAAGGTGTCTAGAACAAATTATAAGATAGATAAGAAGGGGAAAGAAAAAATCTATCATGTGAATCTCCTGAAGAAATATTTGGAAAGAGAACATCAGGAAGAGACACACTTGTTGACCTTGTCCATCGCCATGGAGATGAAAAAGGAACCACTTTCATCATTTGAATATCCATTACACCCCTGTGAGACAGCAGCACAGGTGAAAATCAGTACACATTTAACGAAAACTCAGAAAGAGAGAGTGCAACAGGTTCTAAATAATCATGCAGAGGTGTTAACAGACCGACCAGGACATACAAACCTATTGGAATATGATATGAAACTAATAGACTCCACACCTGTCTGTATGAAACCCTATTCGATTCCGTTTGCTAAGGAGAAAGCTTTGAAGGAAGAGATAGACTATCTGTTGAAGGAAGGAATTATTTCGCACAGTGAGTCTTCGTATAGTTCCGGTGTTGTACTCTTAAGGAAGCCTTCTGGAGAACATAGACTCTGTATAGATTACAGGAGACTGAATGCTATTACAGAAGGACAGGTGGATCCATTGCCGCATACAAATCAGCTGTTTGCCAGACTAAATAAAGCTAAATATTTCTCAAAAGTGGATCTGAGTAAAGGATACTATCAGATTCCAGTAAAGCCTGAGGTTAGACCATACCTAGCTTTTAGTACCTCAGAAGGACACTATGAGTTTAATAGATTGCCATTTGGATTGAAGAATGCGCCTAGTGTCTTCTCTAGAATGATGAGAAAATTATTGGATCCTCTGAATAATCCCTGTATAACAAATTTTATGGATGATATCCTTATAGCAACAGAAACATTTGAGGAACACATTGACTCTCTGAACATGCTGTTTAATCGACTTAGGGAGGCAAATTTAACAGCCCGACCAACCAAATGTTGCGTTGGATGTAAAGAATTGGAATTTTTGGGACACACAGTTTATCAGGGAAACATGACCCCTGACCCAAAGAATTTAGAGAAACTACAGAAAGCCCCGAGACCACAAACCAAGAAGGACGTGAGATCCTTTGTCTCATTATGTGGTTTCTACCAGAAGTATATCAAAAACTTTAATTCCATATGTGCACCATTAACTGAATTGACACGTAAGGGACATCCAGATCGCATTACATGGACACCACAATGTGAAATGACTTACCAAGAATTGAAGGAAAAGCTCACAAGTAAACCCATTTTGAAATTACCTGACTTAAGTCAAGAATTCATAGTAAGGACGGATGCAAGTAGTATTGGGTTAGGTGCAACTTTACTACAGAAATCAGATGCATTGGATGGGGAATTAAGCCCAGTGGCATATGCTAGCAGAAAGTTGAATAAAGCTGAAATCAACTACTCAACTAGCGAAAAAGAATGTCTTGCAGTAATATGGGCAATAAAGAAATTCAATATTTATCTATATGGGAAGGCATTTAAGTTGCAAACAGATCACAAACCTTTATCGTTTCTAGCACAGGCTAAGCATGAGAACTCCAGGTTACTCCGATGGTCTTTACTTTTGGCTCCATATAATTTTAGCATTGAGTATATATCTGGAAAAACCAATTTGGGAGCGGATTTTTTAAGCCGCCATCCGTGTGATGAGAATCACCGTAAACCCCAGAAATAATAATAAATTTCTCTATGTGAATATAGAATAAAGGACTGACATATAATGTCTGTTTTAAGAGGGGAGGTGTCGTGGAATATTCTAATCCACATATATAAATTATCAAGTAAATATAAAGCCTAATAAATACATATAATTAATAAAGGAAGAAGAATGGTAAAGAACAGTGCTGTCACAATGACAGTACTCGAAATCCCCCTTGTTTTCTGCTTCGTCTGCAAATTGTAACGCTTTCACGTTGATAGTAAAAGCTTACTGTATTATACCCGCGTTCTTCAATGAAACGTGTGCTGTATTTCTTGGAAAAACATTGAGATACCCAGCGGATCAATGACCTAATTTAAATATTTCATTCATTCCATTTTATACACGGCGGAACGAACGAACAGATGGACAAAAGGATAAAGAGAGAGGGAGGGCTGAAAATCAGGAACGCATGCAACACGCGTCGCGCGATACACAAATGCTGCCATCACGCGTGTAAGTCTACATGCACTAATTTTTTTTTCAGACGGACAGTGATAAAATACACTACCCTTTCCCAGAGTTAGGTTTATAAATCCTGAAATCTCTTATTAGGAAAGACAACATTAGATGGGTTTACGGTTGAAAACATAACAGTACCCAGACAGCACATCTTCGAAACAGGAGGTAGAAAATACATATTTTGAACGCAGCCACGTAGCTCTTTCAAATTGGTATATTTGGGTTCCTTAGGGCTTGCTGACAAATAATATGTAAAACGTTACGCAAATAGTCCAGGAATTAATAAATTATACCCAAAATAAAATAGTGAGGATGCCTGACAGCATGGAATCATTTCTGCTCATAAAATTTTTTTTATAACGTGTTTGAAAAAAACCTTACGTTACATAAATAGCCTACCATGTAAACTCCCAATTGATTGGAGCGCAACAAATGAAAGCCTAACCACGATTGGTCGGACTATAAATACTATCTTTCGTTGTCAGGGGAGACGGGGAAGGGTAACATTTTTTCAAACACTTGTCGAAACGGGGCTCATTGGTCAGACTCGCTGATATACACACTTGGGAGCGTTAGTTCGAAACCACTTGTTTAAATAAGCTTGATAAAGCATCAGTGCGTTGAGGCCAGCTTATATTTTGCTAAATAAAAGCCTGGAAGATAAGCAGATGGGAATTTGTGCCAGTTTGTGCCAGAATTCATTGCTAATCAACGTATCTGTATTTATTCGTAAGAATTGTGGTAAGCTTGAACCATTCAATATCTTTTAATGAAAATTGAATGTGAATTGTTGATTTATGCCTGTATATATATGTGTAGTTCAGTGGCAAACGTGAGGTAAAGCCTATAATGCTCCAGCCTGAACAGAGGGTGTCGGAGAGAAGTAAAACGGCATGGAATGGCCAAACAGTACACTGACACCTGGATGATTGACTAGAAAGAAATAATGCTGGAAGTGCAGAGGCGTAGTAACCATTAAGAAGGGTAATACTGGAATAAAGTATTTCAAATGAAGCTGACAGTTGGCCTAATGCTCTGAACTCAATGTTTGTGCTGTGTTGTGATCAGTGTAACAAGAGAGTTTAAGTTAGTTATGAAGTAGAAGGTACATCCTTCTTGATTTCAGGGACCGTGGTCTTGATGGTAGTGAGCAGCACCTGGTCAGAGCTTTGCTGAATCCTGAGTCGGACAGCATACTCCTTGGTCTTTTTAGCTATCAGTGAGGTGTCTCCTGAACCCAGAGGAGAATTCGAGCAGAGGAGTCCTTTCCTGCCGCCATCACGCCAGATAAGCGAATTGGCCAGCTGAGCTCAACATTATGTCCCCTCATCTTGAAATGACTTTGTAAAAATAATATTAAGAGGGGAAATTAATTGTCTTAATATCAGGAACTGAGAACATCTCCAATACTAGTTTCCTTAAGACAAACTATTGAAGTCATGATGACAACTACCAACAGAGCTTGAACAAAACAAAACCAGTATTACCTCATACTACTATTACACAACTGACACACATAGGATATTTTTAATAATATATGTCACTACCAGATTCATATTAATACATTCTGTACATAACTTGTAATTAACATTGATTGTGATTCCTGGTTCCTTTGTCTTTGAATCAGGACACACATATGCCTTTATGATAGAAATGAATACATATTGTTATTTGAAAAGTTACGAGTGTCTCCTGTAAGATATTCTCATAGAGTGTTATATGTATGTGAGTGTCACAGTGTTGTCAAGAGTAGTGGATTAAATTAAATTGTTTATCTGTCTGTTGTTGTGACTTACACTTCACCATACTCATACCCTAGACACATAACGTAGCATCACACTATTCCAGAATAATTCTGACTGAGATATAGAGATATGTGGTAGCAAGTAAGGTTATATATAATACACTACTCTTATTAGATATATATACCTTCACAGCTGATCTCAGTCAGTACACTAAGTCCCCTATAAATATTTATAACATCCCACTTCACCACAGTTAGAAAGGATCGATCTATTTTAAAACAATCTATGAACATGGCTAGTTAGTTTATTACATTGATAACAAATTTTGGCTATTATTTTTAAACATAGATCGTTAGTGAGGTTTTAGCCTGAAAAAAAGAAAGTTTTCTACCATTATCTCTGCTTCCACCTTCCGTTTTTTGTATTCATTGTTCATCTTCGTTACCTGCAGTTTCTGCATTTGTTGTCTACCTTCGTCATATCTATCATTATACACTCATTTTCCACATTTTACTTTTTTTTCTCTGCCATTTGTGCATTCATTTTCCAAACTTTCTCTTTTTCCTTCGATCTTACCTGTTGTTACAATATATTCCAACTTTCCTCTTCTCATAACATGCCCCAAAAAAAAGTGGATTGCTTATTTCTAACTTGTGAAATAAGTTTCCTTTGGGCATTGGCCTCTTTCAGGACATCCTCATTACTCTTTTTCGGCTGTCCATGGTATTTTTTACATTCTTCTGTAAAACCACATCTCTGTGGCTTCTAGTGCTTTCCCTACTTGTTTACTAACTGTCCATGACTCACTCCCGTACTTCAGAATTAGTTCTATATAACACTGAAGAACTCTCTTTCTTACTTCCAATGACAAAGAATTGTTGCATAAAATACTCTTCATGTTATAGAATGCTGTTTTTGCGTGAGCTATTTTGCTCTTCACTTCTGAGATGCATCTTTCAATCTCTACCAATCATCAGCTCGTACTTATTCTTAGCAATTCCTCTGCCTACGTATTCGACTACAACATTGCTCATCCCGGCATTTATATCTCATCTCAAATGAACCAACCCATCATTTTGTCGCCTCTATCACGTTCAGTATGTCATTCAGTATTCTCTTCTTCCCCCCCCCCCCCCCCCCCCCCCCCGCCCCCCCAACCCCTCCCCCCCCCCCCCCCCCCCCCCCCCCCCCCCCCCCCCCCCCCCCCCCCCCCCCCCCCCCACCCCACTCCCCCTCACGATTTTGTATCAGACGGTTTGTGTAAACTACAGCTAATACCCTTCATTTGATTTCATCCTGACGAAGCTAATGAGCTTTGTTCTGACCTGTATTTGTTCCCATGTTTATTCGCTTGTTCGATGTCCGTTTATTTACTTCACAACTTTGTAAGTGATCAATGAACTTTCAAACAATCAGATTTTTCTCGGTGTTGTCGATGCCATAATTTTTTGTTTGGTTTTCTTTGAAATCTGGCTAAGTTACGTCACTAATCACATTCTTCAGTTGTTCATTTTTGCCAGCTCCTGTTCTTGATGTATTTAGTGTTCCCATAGTACATCATCATTATCATCATCATTATCATCATTCGGTAAAGGTTCTTTTTAGACTTTTAAATTTTAGAGGTGACACCCCCATGTAATGTTTATCTTGGTCATGTATCGCAAGACAATAATTTCAAGGTGAGGTCACTCTATAATTAAAAAAGTATAAACATAACATTTACCTATCATTAAGTGTCGTTATCGCCTCATGTCATGTTTCTTCATTTAAAAAAAAGTCTTCTCTGCTTTCTTCTTGATATAAATAACAAACAGACATGAGTACGTTGCAAACACTCGTAAGAAATCAAGTAGAAAACTAGACACCAGAAAAATAACAAAAGGGATGTGCTTACTTTACCGGGGAATCGAGTCCAGGATCATCGCCTAGCTTCGGAGGTGAACCGCGACTAAACACATTGACCACTGTTCGCGAAGCACAATTTTTGCGGTGCTGAGTTGGCAGTGTGTTTAATCACTGCTCTGCTTGGACAGTCCTGGGCCCGATTCCCCTGTAAAGCTTTCACTTCTTTTTCGTTTAACAAACAATTAAATTGTTCAAGGCTGTATAGCTTCGCGCAGTGCGTACACAATGATATACGAGATGACATTTTAATTCACGGTTATAAATTTAAAGGACTAATAATGCATTCAGCTCTTTTGTTTTCATTTCAGTTCTTTGCATTTATTTTAGTCTACTTCTTTGTTTAACTATTGCCTGCAGCACAAAACTTTGTTTATTATTTACTGCTCACAGACCGTTTCTTCTTCTTCTTCTTCTTCTTTGATCCTTAGCCACCAACCGTCAAAGCAGTCAGTGGCCATCACGCCTGGTGGCGTCTTGTAGGGCAACAACAAATTGATTCCACTTTGCTCAATCGGTGGCCATCCTTCGTACAATGCCTCAACTCTGGTTCATTATTTGCATCTCAGCCTCCACAGTCCTCCGCCAAGTTGTTTTTGGTCGGCCTCTCTTTCGTTTTCCTTCAGTGGTCCATAGTATAGCTGTTCTTGTGATGGCATCGGGGTCTCTTCTGAGGACATGGCCAACCCAGCTCCAGCGTCTGCCAGCTATGATGGTGTGCATGTCCTCTTGCTTGCTCCGAGTAAGCAGATCTTGGTTGGTGATGGTATTCGGCCAAAAGATTCGGAGAATTTTTCTTAGGCATGTTGTGTGTCACAGAGAGTTTATTGATCATAAATTGCCTATATCCTCTTCTTTTTCTTTCACCCGTATCCTCTATTTTATTATCACTCTTTACCTTTTTCCTGTATTTTTCGCATCCATTCGATTGCGAAAAATATTTTCTTCCCCATTCTCAACTTTACCGTTGTCTTTCTCATACTGGTAAACGCATTTATGACATAACGTGTCAGAGAGATAGAGAGAGAGCGTTAAAATGCATTCTATTGCATTAGGTGTCAGTGGACGAAACTGTGAATATATTCGTCTGGCCAGACATAGGAGCAGACATATGTCTACAGCATTCCCTGCACCAGACGAAATACACTGTGAATATTCGCTTTCGCCAGACCTATAGGCGACAAATTGGTCTGCATTTTCACCTGCCACAACGAGTGCATCGGCTGAGCGCTCAGTGAGGCGCGATAGCCGACATCTCCTCGGCGCAGTTTGAGACATTTGTCTGGAAATTTCAGCTGACAAGGCACTCAATGTTGGCCTGGTCAGCGTGAGGTGTGAAAACGCACGAGTGTCAGTTCATGGTAGTCTTCTAGTTGATGTAAGGTGTTTTAGACGGAAAGGGGAGATTATTTCGGGACCCTTTTGTCTGGTAATAGATATAACCAGAATGTTAAACTTTATTTTCATTCAGTCCTCAAAACTCGCAGTAGACAGGTTGTTCGTGAATAGAATAAGCTGTATAGCGAAGCCCTAGTTTGTTCGGAAATTTACCGAGCTCTAGACTTCAAATAAATATATCAGCGTATAATTCTAAAGTGTGCGATTACCTGTAGTTCTGTGTGTTGAGATATATATTATAATAATTATCTAATATTTTGTGAAGTGTTTAAAGTGATAATCGCTTATTTCATATTTCACTAGTTAGATTTGGTGCAGAGTGCTTAATTATATAGTCTTTATTATTTTCTAGTGACGTGTTTCAGTGGAAAGCAGAATAAATTATAATTTCTAGCTTAAACAACAATGTAGCTATAACGAATTTAATTTAACTGCTAAATAATCAGACGGGAACAACTTTTCTAAACTAACTTATAAATGCTAGATGCCTCATGAGTGTTGACGGAATACGTATGTATTCCTAATTCATGAGGATTGATAATTTTTTTTTAAATATATATGCTTAATGCACGGGAAGTTTTAAATGATAAGTCAAGCTGTACGCTTGCATTTTAAAAACGTAAGTTATATTGAATACATAATATGTAACATATTTCATATCTGTTTTTTTCTTTATTCAGTGAATACTGGGGTAACCAAAACTTTGCCGGCGTTTTGTACAGAGACATACTTAATAAATGCTTATACTGGGCCTTTGAGCCAGTGCATATTTCTACACTAACTCTAATGTACATGCTGCCTTGTGGCGAGAAAAAATTACAGAAATCTAAAACCTTAACTTTCCGACATTGTTGACAAGCGTGTGGTGAACCAAGATTATTTGTTGAGAGATGTTGTCCACCGGTCATCTTCCTAATTAAGGGAAACCTCGTGTTCTGACATTGTGTGCTCGTTTAAGCCTAATTCTTACCTCGTGAGTCAAGTGACACTAACTTTAGTCTGAAATAACTATCGCATGAAGCAGACGCTCCCCGGATCCATTTTGATGAAACCAACAAACAAATCTGCAGAGCTGGGATCAGCTTCATTAAAGGACAGTAACAGATAAAAGGTGTGTGTGTCCCAAAGGTTGCGCCAGACGGCGAACCATAGCACGATTGTAAGTATATCAGGGCCCTGATGAAAGAACCGAGTGAAAGTAGACTGAAGGATGTTCTTTGTCTGAGTCACGCACGTTGTAACTTCCTTTATGCAAGTTATTGCTAACAATATGTACCCTTAGAATAAAGCAGAGTATCAAGTCTGTCCATACCTTAAAAAGGGGGAAACCATAGACTCACTCATATGTATCTGTAACTCTTTGGGGTTATCACTTTCTTCTAACGGGACTGTGAGCTATATATCCAGGGGAGGACCATACAAACGGGTCTATCACTATTGTAGCATTCCTTGATTCTTATGACTATTTGTATATGCTTTTGATGTATTTTATATGTTGTGATGTAAGTTTACTATGATAATTAAACTATACCTACATTTATTTCAGTGTGGTGGTCAGTTCGTTCCCATAATATCTATATAATCATTGTTATAGTTGTTCCCACGTCTGTGTGTCTAACTGTCGTCACTTGTATGTGCGGGCACGTGAGTGGATAGATATATATTAATATACATATTTTTTATAGACTGTCTGACTCCTTTGGACCTGTTGTAGAAGATAGGCGGAAAGAGAGAGAGATTCTCGATTTCCGGGAC
The DNA here is from genome assembly GCA_024509875.1 of Oreohelix idahoensis. Lineage (NCBI taxonomy): Eukaryota > Metazoa > Mollusca > Gastropoda > Stylommatophora > Oreohelicidae > Oreohelix > Oreohelix idahoensis. Next base: position 39,718 of record JAMPIV010003379.1, on the reverse strand, counting down.
AGCCTCTATAAATTTCTACCATCTCACTCGTGGAACTCTATTTCTAATATCACATCTCACTGTGGCTATCACTCATTCTAACCTATTCAGAAGGGACCAATCCAAGTCTTAATTTCCCTATCAAAAAATCTACGACATTGTGTGAAAAGAGGACAATTTCGACATTTCCTTCTCTGTAACTCTCCAGCATTCCGCACCATATAGAAGCACAGAAATCACACAGCTCTGATATAATCTTACTTTTGTGCTTGTGCTGTACTGAGAGGACTTCCAGATGTTGTTTAGACTAAAAAAGGCTGTTCTTGCTTTGTTCATTCTGTTGTTGATGTCTTTGCTTGCTCCGCCGTATGGTGTTACTATGCACCCTATCACAAACCGTATGGTTTCCCTTGTTTGTTTGTTTCGTCTGGTTGGCCTGGTTCATAATTTTCTTTCTAATTATTCTAGACCTTCTTTGCATGTTTTTTCTTGTTCAGTGACCCTTCTCATTTTCTATTTCTGTCACATATTTGTTCTTAGACATGTCCACAGTTGTCTCATTTACCCAAATCCTGATTCCCTCACTTTATTCATTCACTTCATTCACTCACTTCATTCATTCACTCACTTCATTCATTCACTTCATTCACTCGCTTCATTCGTTCACTTCATTCACTCACTTCATTCATTCACTTCATTCACTCACTTCATTCACTCACTTCATTCACTCACTTCATTTATTCACTTCATTCACTCGCTTCATTCGTTCACTTCATTCACTCAATTCATTCACTCACTTCATTCGTTCACTTCATTCACTCACTTCATTCACTCACTTCATTCGTTCACTTCATTCACTCACTTCATTCGTTCACTTCATTGACTCACTTCATTCGTTCACTTCATTCACTCACTTCATTCACTCACTTCATTCATTCACTCACTTCATTCACTCATTTCATTCATTCACTTCATTTACTCACTTCATTCATTCACTTGATTACACAATTCCAGTTAACTATGGAGCACACATTTTCATACCACTTGTAGTTCCCTAGTTGGTTTCCTTGGAGACAAAGAGAGAATAAAGTCAGAGGCGGACTTAAAGCATTTGGAATCCGGTGCGGATGCTACCTGTGGCTCTCCCTACCCACAAAGAAACATACTTGCAAGAATATTTTTAACGGCAAATACTACCATAATAGTTCCCGATGCCATCCCTTCCTGGCTGTCACCCGGGGCGGACCGCCCCCTCGCATCACCTTTAGTATGTCACTGAATAGAGTTACTTCTTCCTCAAGCATGTCGTAAGAGGCGACTAATATGAGGTTGTGTATGAGGTTGGCAACCTCAACGTAGAAATCAAATTGCTATAGAAACCTCCGACCGCTAGAGCATGTCAATACTTTCGGCAGGTTTCCTGCGAGGTGGCCAGTGACAGTGTGGGGGGAAGGGGGGGGCCCTGAATGCTGCATTGGGAGCGAAAAGGGAAATGAATGAATGAACTAACTTTCATACCACGTGGTTGGATTGGCTATGAGGTATGGCGTCCACCTCGAATTCTAGAGGTACCGGGTTCAATTCCCAGTCGAGGGAATATCATTTATGGAAATTGTTTTTCATAACCAGTGGTCCTAACTATGTCATACTCATCCATGGTCTCATGAGTAGTGAGATCGGATGCCTAGCCTTCTCAGATAAGGGCGAAAAAATAGGAGGTCCCGTGTGCAAGTTGCGCACATTAAAAATCACACGGCAGTTGGAAATCTTAAAAAGAAGTCCATAAGGTCGCTGCCCTGGCAAAATTTAAAGATTATAAACCTACCCACCACAAAGATATTTATAAAATATGTCATTCCTACATACACACATTGGGATTCTCACCGGTGCTACGGAGTTCGTGCACTGCGCTGAGATCCTCCTTGTATGATCTAAGGGGGGAGAGATCGGAGCACTGATGGAGTTGTCCGTGTGCATTGAAGATAGTCCTTCAAACCAAACCGAACCAAACCAAACCAAACCGAACCAAACCTCCGTGTAGTTTCATAAGGTTTCCTTGAAGACCAAGAGAGAATACAACAACTATTTTCTCTGGTATGTCATAAGAGAAACTACCACTACAGGAGCACGTGCATGTCTTTTGTGCAGACTTCAAGCACGAGGACAAGCTGCAGTTGTGTCTCCATGCTCCATATGGGGCAGAAACAAAAAAAGGGAAATGACGAGAAACTTCAAATAAGTTAACGCCAAAGCTCTCCGCCCTGTATCTTCTGTTCATGTTCTGAACAAGTCTTCTGTATCCCGAGCTCATGCTGCTTCAGATTCCTTTCTTCCTGTTAAAGTCGTTCTCATATTCTTGGATTCCAGGCAGTAATTGTTATTATATGACCCAGATATGAGTAACTCTTGACTTGTTCCAGGATTTTCCCGTTTATTTATCTTTAATGTTGGTTTATCGTCTGTTTTGCTAATTATCATTTTTTGTTTTCTCAGTGTTAATGTCCAAATATTACAATATCACTTACTTTTAAAAGATTTTCACTCAATATATATATATATATTGGGGGGAAAGGGGGGGAAGGGCGGGGGGGGGGGGGGGGGGGGGGTGGGGGGGGGGGGGGGGGGGGGGGAGGGGGGGGGGGGGGGGGGGGGGGGGGGGGGGGGGGAAGACAGACTGAATAATGACGTGATTATGTGTCTCTGGTTAATTCACTCATCTCAACTGTTGAACATCTAGATCAAAAATAGAGGAAGGGGAGGAGATGAGGGTTTATCTCCCTGTAATGAGTTATTCCACATAGCCCTCCTCAAATTTTAACCCCATGTCACATCAGACTATAATAATTTCATTTTCAAGTGTTTGCTCACTCAGTTTACACCCCCTCCCCCCCCCCCCCAATCCCGCGGCGGCGCCCCCCCCCCCCCCCGATCCCGCGCGGCGGGCCCCCCCCCCCCCCCTCCCCCCCCCCCCCCATTCATAAATAGTAGCTTCCTTGCACTGCTCATGCTCCGCATCGACGTCTTCTGCAATGATAAAAAAAACGCCATGCAGCTTCCAAGATATTTTATTTAGACTTGGAATATGTCAAAACTATCATCATCATCATCATCATCATCATCATCATCATCATCATCATCATTCTATTTGCGCTTCCTTACAGAACATGGAACCACCCCTGTAACTAGTCCTCACACAGACAGCCAGCACCAAACATTCACGTGCTCCTCCAGTGATGATTTCTGTGGCAATGTGTTTTACGTGATGAGGTTGCCACACCCCATACACAACCTCATTTTAGTCGCCTGGTACGACATTCGAATATGTAGCCAGTGTCAAAATCACGTTCTTCCATAGTCGCCTGATGAAGACCTCCTAACCGATGTCTTTATGCCCCAACTTCTTGACGCTTGCAGCGCGACAACATATTCCATTGGTTAGGGGAAAGGTGCGTTGTTTTCAGGCGTAATCGCCCCTTCATTCATGACTCACTATGGTAATGTGTCCCTGAGATGATAGCCCTCAGCCAGTGGCGTACTAAGGGGCGTGCAAGGGGGGCGGTCCGCCCCTGGTGACAGCCAGGAGAGGGGTGCCATCGGACACTTTTATGATAGTACTTACTGTTACAAATATACTTTTCTTTCTTTCTTTCTTAATCGGAACCTCTTCTACCCCGTAAACAGAGTGTAGAGGTAACCCAAAGAGCACAAGGCTCCCGGGCAAAACATGCAATCAAAGTGTTTGACAACAGGTGATTAGCCCATTGTGCTACAAATATACTTGCCCTTGTATTTCTTTGTAGGGGAGTGGGTGCCAAAGGTAGGATCCGCCCCGGGTGTCAAATACTTTGAGGACGCCTCTGCCCTCAGCTGCTTTTTATTTTCCCGTTATTTCTTTCCGCGTGCTCTTTGCTCTTTCTGCTTGACGTGAGCGCTTCTTTTCGCCCAAATAACACACTATCAAGCGTTCATTCAGACTCGATGACACTCGCAAAGTTCATGTCCGGGTACAGGGGCATTGTCTATGATGAAAAGGGCTTTTAAATGAATTTTATTGGTCGTCAGGTAACTTTTTCGGTGTCTCTGGGCAGAGCTGGCCCTAGGGAATTTTCAAGGTGGTACTAGGTCTAGTGTTTTGGCGCTGCTCAGCCCCCCACGCCCCCTCCCCCGCCTCCGTGCCGTATTGTATTGTTCTCTTCAGAGATTCAGTTTGTTTCCCCCCATACTAATGAGATGGATCATGCTGTAATTTCCGAATTTTTAAAATATTTCTGCGGCCCCCCCCCCCCCCCCCCTGAAATGGCCGTACCCCTCGCACCGCCCAAAAGCTGGTTCTGGTCGGGTAGGGGGTGGGGGAAGTATGAACCTATACTATTTATTCTTCCACATCTACCTATTTACCCAAACCTTGCAGGAAGATTTCTAGTTAATTCCAAGTCCATCTCTGCTCACCTTCCGTTGCTTAATAACCTGAGAGTTTTTATTATTGTATACAAGCATTGTACGTAATCATTGCTCTCCCCATGTAATCTTGCTCACTTTTCAAACGGGCATATCACACTAAAGCAAAATGTCCATATTTATCATGTTTAATTAAGTTAGACTACAGAAAATTATATCAAAAGTATAGTGTGTCATTTTCAATGCATACGCTGTAAATTACCTGTACGACATTATCAAAGATTGAAACAATATGTTTAAAAACGTGTATTCAACAACAAACCCGCAGCTTTCAGATCACGAAAACCACAAACATGTGACCTGGCTTCGCCTTTTGAAACTTACTAGGACATTTTGTCAAATTATGTGCTTAACAAACGTTCCTTTCGTTTTTGTAAATAGTGGCGAACTCAGTTTAATGGAATGACAACAAACAATATAATAAGGTAATTCACTAACTCAACCAACATAGTAATTGATGCTCCCGTTATAGACCTTAATATTTCTGGAGGACCAAGTAGTTGTTTTTTAACTGAAAACGTGCCATTCCGAGCAGTGTTAAACACGAAAGGCCATTTAGTATCCATTATACCTGCCCACATGATAAACAGTGATAAAAATTCCTGAAAGTGGGTTAATTCAATCGGTTAAAAAGATGGAGCTATCTTTAATTCCCTTTAATTGCTCTAACTTTGCTTGCGCCAGGCGTGCTCACGCGGGATCGTTTTCTCGGCAATTGGCACGCGCGCACGGAGGAGGAAAAAGTTCATTTTTCAAACATTTGCAGTGTGGCTGCTCGGTTTGTAAACAGTGGCCCTTTGCTCTTTGCTAACACAACATAGAGGGCGCTACAAGCAAGTCATCCTTTCAAGGGTGAGTTTTTAAACTGTAGCGATGTAGAGACCACTGAGATGTGGTTGTACAGAAGAGTGTTAAAAATACCACGGAAAGCTAAAAAAGAGTAATGAAGATGTCCTGAAAGAGGTCAGCGTGCAAAGGAAGCTTATTCCTCATGTTAAAAGGAAACAATTCACTGTGTATTGGTATGTTATACAAAGAAGAAAGATAATATATCGTGACAACAGGAAAGATTGAAGGAAACAGAGATGCAGGACGACAAAGAAAGATGACACTGGGCAGTTTTTGACGTCATGGCATGGACATAAGTCAACAACACAGTTGAGATATAGTACTGGAGACAGACGTTTGTACAGAGACGTGGTCGTATACCACACCAAGCATGATGGAAGAAGAAGAAGATGAAGAAGAAGAAAAAGAAGAAGAAAGAGAAGAAGAAGAAGAAGAAGAAGAAGAAGAAGAAGAAGAAGAAGAAGAAGAAGAATAAGAAGAAGAAGAAGAAGAAGAAGAAGAAGAAGAAAGAAGAAAAGAAGGAAGAAAAGAAGAAAAAGAGATAAAAGAAAGAGAAGAAGAAGAAAAGAAGAAGAAGAAGAAAGAAGAAAGAAGAAAAAAGAAAAAGAAGAAAGAAGAAGAAAAAAAGAAGAAGAAGAGGAAAAAGAAGAAGAAAAGAAAAGAAAAAAAAAAAGAAGAAGAAGAAAAGATGAAGAAGGAAGAAGAAAAGGAAGAAGAAAAAAGGAAAAAAGAAGAAGAAGAAAGAAAGAAAGAAAGAAAGAAAGAGAAGAAAGAGAAGAAGAAGAAGAATAAGAGAAAGAAGAAGAAAAGAAGAAAAACGAAAAAGAAGGAAAAGAAGAAGAAGAAGAACCCTAGAAGAAGAAAGAGAAGAAGAAAAAGAAAAGAAGAAAAGAAGAGAAAAAGAAGAAGAAGAAGAAAAAGAAGAGGGAAGAAAAAGAAGAACTTAGAAGAAAAAAAGGAAGAAGAAAAGGGAGAAGAAAAGAAAAAAAAGAAGAATAAAGAAGAAGAGAGAAGAAGAAGAAGAAGAAGCAAGAAAGAAAGAAAAAAAGAAGAAAGAAGAAAAAAATAAGAGAAGAAGAAGAAGAAGAAGAAGAAGAAGAAGAAGAAGAAGAAGAAGAAGAAGAAGAAGAAGAAGAAGAAGAAGAAGAAGAAGAAAAGAAAATAAGAAAAAAGAAGAAAAGGAGAAGAAGAAGAAGAAAAAAGAAGAAGAAGAAAAAAGGAGGAAAAAGGAAAGAAGAAGAAGAAGAAAAGAATAAGATGAAGAAGAACAAAGGAGAAGAAAAAAGAAAAAAAGAAGAAAAGAGAAAGAAGAAGAAGAAAGGGAAGAAGAAAAGAAGAAGAAGAAAGAAGAAGAGATTTCCTTGTTCAAGAAGAAGAAGAAGAAGAAGAAAAGAAGAAGAAGGGCCTAAAAAAAGAAGAAGCAGAAAAAGAAGAAAAAACAAAAAGAAGAAGAAGAAGAAAATAAGAAGAATTGAAGAAAGTCCAGAAGGAACGCCTGCGATTTTTAAGAAGAAGATGAAGAAAAGAAAGAAGAAAAGAAGAAAGAAAAGAAGAAGGAAGAAGAAGAAACTGAAGAAAGAAAAAGGAAGAAGAAAAGAAGAAGAAAGAAGAAGAAGAAGAAGAAATCTGCTGAATCCCAAAAGAACCTGAAAAGAAGAAGAAAATAAAAGAAGAAGAAGAAATTCCTCCAAAGAAAACAAGAAGAAGAAAGAACCATTTCCCCCCCTAAACAAAAAAAAAAAAGAAAAGAAGAACTAAAAAGCAAAGAAGTAAGAAAAAAATAATAAGAAGAAACGAAAAAAAGAAAGGGAAAAGAATCCGCCTTAAAAAAGAAAGAAGTGCCCCCCTCCTGCCCCTCCGTCCTTCCAGAATGAAGAAGAAGCCTCCCTCCCTCTACGAAGGAAAAGAAGAAGAAGCCTCCCCCTCCCCCCCCTCCCCTCCCCCTCCTCCCCCTCCTCCGAAAGCTCCCCCCGCCCTGCCAAGAAGAATCCCCCCCCTCCGCCCTCCCCGTCCCCTGAATCCCCTTATAAAGAATAAGTTCTCTCCCCTCGAGACCTTCTGACCTCCTCCCCAGGAGAAAGAATCCTCCCTCCCCCTTCCTCCCCTTCCCCCTCCCCCCCTCCCCTGAAGAAAAGTAGAGAAGAAGAAGAAGAAAGGAAGAAGAAGAAAGAAGAAGAAAAGAATAACCCCCCTCCCCCTCCTCCCCTTCTCTCTTTCCTCCCCCAAGAGGAAGAAGACCTTCCCCCCCCCTCCCTCCCCCTGAAAAAGTCCTTCCCCCCCTCTCCTCCCTCCCCCAAAAAAAGAAGAAGAAAGAAGGAAGAAGAACCCCCCTCCTCGAAGAAAAAAGAACCCCTCCCCCCCAAAAAGCTCCCCCCCCCGTCTGAAGCCCCCCTCCCCCCGATCCCCCCCTCCTCCCCTCCCCCCCCCCCCCCCCCCCCCCCCCCTCCCCCTCCCACCCACCCCCCTCCCCCTCCCTCACTCCACCCCCCCTTCCTCCCGAGAAGAAAAGAAGCCCCCCCCCCTCTCCCCTCCCCCTCCCCCCCTTTCTTCCCCCCCCTTCCCCTAAAGCCCTCCCCTCCGCCTCCCTCCCCCCCCCCGCCCCTCCCCCAGAAGAACCTCCCCCCCCCCCCCTCCCCCTCCTCCTCCCCCCATAATAAGAACCTCTCCTACTCCTTCCTCCCCCCTCCCCCCCCCACCCCCCCCCCCTCCCCTTTTCTCCTCCCCTCCCCCCCAGCTCCCCCTCCCCCCCTCCCCCCTCCCCCCCCACCCTCCCCCCTCCCCTCCTCCCCCCCCCTTCCCAATTAAAACCCCTCCTGCCCCCCCCCTCCCCCAAAAGGAAAATCCCCCCACCCCCCCCCCCCCCCCCCCCCCCTCTCCCCCCCCCCCCCCCCCCCCCCCCCCCCCCCCCCCCCCCCTCCCCCCCCCCCCCCCCCCCCTCCCCCCCCCCCCCCCCCCCCCTCCCCCCTCCCCCCCCCCTCTCCCCCCCCCACCCCCCCCCCCCCCCCCCTCCCCCCCCCCCCCGCCCCCCCCCCCCCCCCCCCCCCCCTCCCGCCCCGCCTCCCCCCCCCCCCCCCCCCCCCCACCCCTCCCCCCCCCCCCCCCCCCCCCCCCCCCCCCCCCCCCCGCCGCCCCCCCCCCCCCCCCCCCTCCCCCCCCCCCCCCCCCCCCCCCCCCCCCCCCCCCCCCCCCCCCCCCCCCCCCCCCCGCCCCCCCCCCACCCCCCCCCTCCCCTCCCTCCCACCTCTCCCACCCCCCCCCCTCCCCCCCCCCCCCCTTTCCCCCCCCCCCCCCCACCCCCTCCCCCCCCCCCCCCCCCCCTCCCCCCCCCCCCCCCCCCCCCCCCCCACCCCCCCCCCCCTCCCCCCCCTCCCCCCCCCCCCCTCCCCCCCCTCCCTCCCCCCCCCCCCCCTCCCCCCTCCCCCCCCCCCCCCCCCCCCCCCCCCCCCCCCCCCCCCCACCCCCCCCCCCCCCCCTGTCCCCCCCCCCCCCCCCCCCCCCCCCTCCCCCCCCCCCCCCCCCCCCTTCCCCCCCTTCCTCCTCCTCCCCCCCCCTCCTCCTCCACCTCCTCCTCCCCCTCTCCTCCCCCCCCCCTCCCCCCGCCCCCCCTCCCCCCCCCTCCCCCCCCCCCCCCCCCCCCCCCCCCCCCCCCCCCCCCCCCCCCCCCCCCCCCCCCTCCCCCTCCCCCCCCCCCCCCCCCCCCCCCCCCCCCCCCCCCCCCTCCCCCCTCCCCCCCCCCCCTCCCCCCCCCCGCCCCACCCCCCCCCCCCGCCACCCCCCGCACCCACCCCCCTCCCCCCTCCCCCCCCCCCCCACCCCCCCCACCCCGCCGCCCCCCCCCCCTCCCCCCCCCCCCCTCCCCTCCTCTCCTCCCCCCTCCCCTCCTCCCCCCAAATCCCCCCCCCCCCCCCCCCCCCCCCCCCCCCCCCCTCCCCTCCTCCCCCCCCCCCCCCCCCCCCTCCCCCCCCCCCCCTCCCCCCCCCCCCCCCCCCCCCCTCCCCCCCCCCCCCTCCCCCCCCCCCCCTCCCCCCCCCCCCTCCCATCCGCCCACCCGCCCCCCCCCCCCCCCACCCCCCCCCTCCCCCCCCCCCCCCCCCCCCCCCCCCCCCCCCCTCCCCTCCTCCCGCCCCCCTCCCCCCCCCTCCTCCTCCTCCCCCCCCCCCCCCCCCCTCCCCCCCCCTCCCCACCCCCCCCCCCCTCCCCCCCCCCCCCCCCCCCCCCTCCCCCCTCCCCCCCCCCCCCCTCCTCCCCCCCTCCCCCCCCCTACCCCCCCCCCCCCCCCCCTTCCCCCCCCCCCCTCCCCCCCCCCCCCCCCCCCCCCCCTCCTCCTCCCCTCCTCCTCCCCCCCCCACCTCCCCCTCCCCCTCCTCCTCCCCCCCCTCCCCTCCTCCCCCCCCTCCCCCCTCCTCCCCCCCTCCTCCCCCCCCCCCCCCACCCCCCCCCCCTCCCCCCCTCCTTCCCCCTCCCCCCCCCTCCCCCCTCCCCTCCCCGCCTCCTCCCTCCCCCTCCTCCCTCTCCCCCCCCCCGCCCCCTCCCCCCCTCCCCCTCCCCCCCTCCCCCTGCTCCTCCCCTCCTCCTCCCCCTCCCTCCGCCCTCCTCCCCCCCCCTCCTCCCCCCCCCCTCCCCCCCCCCCCCCCCCTCCCCCCCCCTCCTCTCCCCCCCCTCCTCCCCCTCCCCCCCCCCCTCCTCCTCCCCCTCCCTCCCCCTCCCCCCCCCCCCCTCCCCCCCTCCCTATCCTTTCCCCCCCTCCCTCCCCCCCCCCTCCTCCTCCCCCTCCTCCTCCCCCCCCACCCTCCCCCTCCTCCCCCCCCTCCCTCCCCTCCCCTCTCTCCCCCTCCTCCTCCCTCCCCTCCTCCTCCCCCCCCCCCCCCTCCCTCTCCTCCCCGCCCCCTCCCCTCCTCCTCCCCCCCCTCCCCCTTCCCCTCCCCCCCCCCCCCCCCCCCCCCCCCTCCCCCCCCCCCCCCCTCCCCCTCCTCCCCCCCCTCCTCCTCCTCCTCCTCCTCCTCCTCCTCCCCCCCCCCTCCACCCCTCCCTTCTCCTCCTCCTCCTCCTCCTCCTCCTCCTCCCCCCTCCTCCCCTTCCCCCCCTCCCCCCCCCCCTCCCCCCCCTCCTCCTCCCCCCCCCCTCCCCCCCCTCCTTCCCCTCCTCCCCTCCCCCCCCTCCTCCCCCCCCCTCCTCCCCCCCCTCCTCCCCCCCTCCTCCCTCCTCCCCCCCCTCCCCTCCCCTCCCCCCCCCCCTCCCCACCCCTTCCCCCCTCTCCCCCCTCCTCCCCTTTCCTCTCCTCCTCCCTCCCCCCCCCCCTCCTCCCCCCCCCTCCTCCTCCCCCCCCCCCCTCCACCTCCCCCCTCCTCCCCCTCCTCCTCCCCCCTCCCTCATCCTCCTCCCCCCCCTCCCCCTCATCCTCCCCCCCCCCCCCCTCCCACCCCCCCCCCCCCCCCCCGCCCCCCCCCCCCCCTCCTCCCCCCCCTCCCCCCCCCCCCCCCCCCCTCCCCCCCCCCCCCCCCCCCCCCCCCCCCCCCCGCCCCCCCCCCCCGCCCCGCCCGCGCTGGCCCCCCCCCCCGCCCTCCCCCGTCCTGCCCCCGCCCCCCCCCCCCCCCCCCCCCCCCCCCCCCCCCCCCCCCCTCCCCCCCCTACCCCCCCCCCCCCCCCCCCCCCCCCCCCTCCCCCCTCCCTTCCCCCCCCCCCCCTCCCCCCCCCCCCCTCCCCCCCCCCCCCCCTCACCCCCCCCCCCACCCCCTCCCTCTTGCCCCCCTCCCCGTCCCCCCTCCCCCCCGACTCCTCCCCCCCCTCCTCCTCTCCCCCCCTCCCCTTCCTCCTCCTCCCCTCCTCCTCTCCCCCCCCCTCCCCCCTCCCTTCTCTTCCTCCCCCCTCCTCCCCCTTACCCCCCTCCTCCTCCCCCCGCCTCCTCCCCGCTCCCCCCCTCCTCCCTCCTCCCCCTCCGCCTCCGCTCCTCCCTCCCCCCCTCCCCTCCCGCCCCCCCCCCCCCCTCCCCCCTCCTCCCTTCCCTCCCCCTCCCCCTGTCCTCCCCCCCCCCCCCCCCCCCCCATCCCCCTCACCCCTCCCCCCCCCCCTACTCCTCCTCCTCCCCCTCCTCCCCCCCCCCTCCCCTTAGACCCCCCTCCCCCTCCCCCCCCCCCCTCCTCCTCCCCTCCTCCTCCTCCTCCCCTTGCCCCCCCCCCCCTCCTCCTGCTCCCTCCCCCTCCCCCCCTCCCCCCTCCCCTCCCCCCGACTCCTCCCCCCTCCCTCCTCCTCCTCTTCTCCCCGCCCCCCTCCACGCCCCTCTCCGCACCTCCCTCCCCTCCCCCCGTCCCTCCCCTCCCTTCCCCCTCCTCCCTCCTCCCCTCCTCTCTCCCCCCCTCCCTCCCCTCCTCCCCCCCCCTCCCCTCCCCCCCCTTCTCCTCCTCCCCCCCTCTCTCCTACTCCCCGCCCTCCCCAACCATTATGTGTCCAGCGCAACTCCACAGAGGCACTAAGGCGGAAAGAAAAGGCATCCCTGCCTCCTAGAAAACCCCAAATAAGCGTCCTCCGTGAACTTAGTAGAACTCGAAGCGTCCTCCTACCTGGGGATACAAAGCCTCGCAATTCCCGCCGTTCTACGCCGACCTCTATGTTTTGAGATCCATTAAACGGGGGGTACCAACTGAACTTGCACCCCCAAATAAAACACAACTACCCTCCCTAAGAGCACCAAGCTGCCACCCCAAGACCAAAGCACACCCAACAATGGGCTACTTTTGTTAGATGTTGACATTCCCCCCCTAGATATCTTGCCACCTCCGACATTGTGTTGCGTATCACCACCCTTTTTAGCACACCATCTACTACACGGGGGGGGCCACCAGAAGCAAGAGAGTGCCACAGGGGGTGCACTCAGGGGGTGCACACCCCCCCTCCTTAACAGAGCCACCCTCTGACCCCCCTCGCCACTACAATAAACAACATGAAGCGAGCCACAAATTGTAGCTATTGTCCTCACTCCACAATGCAGAGGTGTCCTCCCCAGCCTCAACAATATAACAAATAAACCTAGCTACCATCCCCCCTTACCCATGCCCCAACCCGATCTGCTGTAAACAGACACAACGCAACCAACGTCCTTTTTCAGGACGAACGAGGAAGAAGAAGAAAGACGTCACATGTTCGGACTCTGGTAATTTTTCTGTTGTTCTATTGGTTGGCCTGCTCCGAGGCGACGCTACTGTTTGGTCAGACTGTGTTACTTTCCCGGAAATTCCAGGGCCGTAGATAGGACTTAATTAAGGGGGGGTTTAATACACATTCTTTTTAAATGCACTATTTTGGTACCGGTACAGTATCCTTTCCCCCCTAAGGGAGGGGGGGGGGAGGGGTTGAACCCCCAATACGCCCCCCCCCCTCTGGTATCTACGGCCCTGCCCGGAATATATATATATATATATATATATATATATATATAGGTATATGTATATATATATATAGATATTATATATATATATATATATATATATATATATATATATATATATATATATATATATATAAAACCCTTTCTTTTCTCTTGCCTAGTATGTTGTGTTGTATTTTCTGAGTGCTCATAATCTGTTAGCACTGGTGGTAGTTTCACTAAATCTCCTACGACCTGCAAGACTCGTTTCCTCTGTCAAACACACCCGCACCATTTCGTACAACCACCAGCGTTTTCAAAACCCAGATACAGAGACTGGCGGAAAGACTTCCTGTCGCACTTGGCCTTATTTGGCGGGAAAGAGCTGCTGATGGTTTTTTTTTTTTTTTTTTTGAAAATGTCCATTAAAAAAAGAATGTTTAAATCCTAAAGAGCTTTTTTTTTTTTTTTTCAAAATGGTAACCACTAACTGCGCCAGAGGACTCATTCTAGTGCTTGGAGGGTCTTTAATTAACTTCTTGTGACGGATGCTTTGAGTTACAAAAGTAGTTCTTCAGTAAGTGGCAAGTGAAGGAGAGAAGAACAGAACAGCTGGCAACATCGAGGAAACTTGTATGTTGTCCTGCCAAAATGTTTGCTGATTTTTCTTATTACTAAAGTTATTTTAATATAACAGTTTCAAATAACTTCTGTTCTACTCGCATAAGTGATAAAATCAATAAGTAAAATGTGTTAGTGAAAGAACTGATAACAGTTTAGCATACATTTATCCTTGGAATTATTAAGTCTCAACATCATCATCACATATATAAAGTGAGACACAATTTTGACGTTCAATAAAAACGCTGTGCAGTTAGTTTTCAGTAATGCCTTTAATTACATGACTTATCTTTGTACGAAGTTGGATAAAATAAATGAAGCACTCTCATTATATGTAAAACTTGATTAAATTGGGGGTGCGAGGGAGGCTTTCCGCCCCGGGTGACAGCCAGGAAAGGGGGTGTCATCGGACACATTTATGATAATGCTTACTGTTAAAAATATACTTGCAACTGTGTTTCTTTATGGGGGAGAGGTGCCTAAAGTAGGAGATCCGCCCAGGGCGCTGAATTCTTTAACTACGCCTCTGACCACAATGAAAACATTTCACAATTACTCTCATTTCTCAGTCCCCTCACAACTGCCCAGTCTAACCAAGCTCCCAATGGAGAATCCGCCATCAACAACTACATATATTTTAACCCCCTGTTACATCTCCCTTTGTACACTGCGACGCGTTCATTAGTTTGGATCGTGTGAAATGTTTACAGACTTATCTGGACTCATTGCACCAGTTATTGTTGCTGCTGTTCGTGAAACATTGACCTTGGCCATATCATACCATATTATATTATACAAAATCACAAAAAACATGCAACACCCCCAAAACAACTCTTGATAACAAAGAAACTTAAAATAGACCGGGAAGGGAACAAGTAAGATATGGAAATACTCTGAAAGGATGGCACAGGCCAGGAGGAGAGCTTGGCGGGAATTTATTTAAGGGCTATGCTCCTCACGGACTTGAAGTTTAATAGATGGACACATTATTAATACCGTACTACACTGCGCGATTGTATCTATGGGGAAACCTGCTGATTGCATTACAAGGCAGTCCTTGTTCAGGAATCCACAGGGAAAGTGAGGCAGAGGTAGAGCAAGAAACACATGGAGAAGAGAACTGGATACAGAGGTAAAAGTGATGAGGAAAACATGGAATGAACTTGAGCGGATGGCACGTGACAGGAGGCCTTGGCATGTTTTTGCTGAAGGCCTATGCTCCTTTGGCAGCTAAAAAGGGTTTTGATTGAACGATTATATACAATACAGTGTGTCCCAGAAGTCTTGCTGCAGTTTTAAGCTGTAATAACTTCAGAAGGTTAAATGCTACAAGCTTACAATAAATATCATTTAAAAGTTTAGATATTCTAAAACCTTTTTACATTATTTACTTTGTACATTTTGAAAAAGACATTTTAATTTTAATTGTTTGTTTCATCCCTTTGACTAGATAACGTTGCAAAATAAGTCGACTGTGATCTCTGATTAACTGAACTCGTCCACAACAGCAGTAAGAAGAACATTTATAAGATGAATAAGATAAATTTAATTAACAACTGGATGAAAAACAAATTCAAGGAAACTGGCTCAATTCACGACAAGCCTACATCCGGGAGACATCGGGCAAGCGGAGAGGCTGTTGGTGAAATTGAGATGGCATTTGAACAGAGTCCCAAATAATCAGTGCGCCGTACTGAATTGAATATTCCAAAAACTAATTTTTAAATTTCTACGAGAAGCCTCCTTCTTATAATGGGAAGCGAATTTTCTACTTACTGCAGTTGATGAGTTCTGCTAACCAGAGAACGCTGTTAACTTCTTCTTTAAAGTTAAAATTAACAATGTATTATTCAAAATTCACAAAACTAAATAAATGTAAATAAGTGTAAGTACTTAAATGTTCAAATGATATTTCTCGTAAGTTTGTAGCATTTAAATTTCTGAAGTTATTAAAGCTCAAAGCTGCACCAAGACTTCTGGGACACCCTGTATAAAGGACTGTTTTGAAAACTAGTCCTGTAATGAGAAATATAAACAGGTTATGATTTCAAAGTTTGTGCCTGGATCAATTAGCACTGTTAATTACTTTGAAACTGTGAACAGATTTCCCTTCCAATTATCTTTGCGAGCTCGCGATGCTCACAGCGATATGCTTTGTTCCCGCTTTTGATGCACGAGCGACAAAATATTTGTCCTTGGCCAAAAAAAATAAAAAGTGAGGAAAAGTTTTCTATCACAATCCACCAATTCTTACTTTTGTTTTAATATCGTGTTTGCTTTTTCAAACTTACAGCAGGTCCTAACATCATTGAGATCACATCAATAAATGTGTGGGGCAGAGTAAAAGTTCGATATTTATCTCGGAGACAATTCAAGACTGATGGATACCAGGATTTGAAAAAAACCAAACTATCCTTTTATCTCGGGTCTTTTAGAAGCATTACTTAAACCTGCGTCTATTTATTAACCACTTTTTATTTAAGATCAAATTCGCATATTTATCGCGCTTCAAATCGTTTACGCTCAAAATCTAAATGTTCATCGTAGAGAGCCGAAAATTTGCATGCAGCAACATTTCTTAGCGCAATTTAATCCGTAAAGGTTTGACCGGTGTTGATGGAGCCGATTTTATGTACTCCACACACACACACACACACACACACACACACACACACACACACACACACACACACACACACACACACACACACACACACACACACACACACACACACACACACACACACATGCACGCTCAAACTCACACACACGCACACGCGCGCGCACGCATGCACGCTCAAACTCACACATATATATATACACACACACAATCATACTCCTTCTTCCTCGTTCGCCCTGAAAAGGACGGTGGTTGCGTTGTGTCTGTTTGCGCCTAAGCTGTGATATCTGCACCTTTCGGTCGACACATCCGACTTCTGCACGGCATTTTTTAAGGACCGGGTTTGCCTTCCCATTTCGATCTATGCTCGCTCAGCCAGCCTGCACTGCTGCAGACTGTTTCCAGGACCACCACGTTTAGGTGGAGCACGGTCTTGACCAGCTGTGGTTCGCTGGTCCTGACGCAGGCAGTCAAGCTATGAGTCGCTGACTGCATTCACTATTGCTGCATCTTGGGGTCCCAATCATACTCCGAGTTACGGCTCTACGACTTACGACATTTTGAATTGCCCCATTCCCCGAAGTTGCGTCGCTTGCTTCGGAGTTACGGTTTTTTTTTTTTTTGCGCGCTGGACGCTACCGCCCTGTCGGCTTCCAACTACTGGTGTCGATGTCGTCAGTTTGTTTACAAACACGGTTCGCTTTGTATGTCTTTGTGTTATTGTGCTATACCATGTGATTAAGTGAATATTAAACTGTTTATAACTTTTATTTTACTGTTTTTGTTGTGATTAAAAGATAAAATAACTTAATATACATTAATCTAATTACATTAGATTCAGAAGAGTGTTCGGTGATTAGTATGCTTACACTTGTTTGTAAAATAAGGCCTATAGTGTTTGTTTTAGTTACAAATGCTTCATGTACGTGTATGCACGTAAATGACGATTGCAGTGCAGTACATGCATCGATAAGTGAAAAAAGGGCAGCGCTTCGACTTGCGTACATTTTCGAGTTACGGCATCAGTCTGGAACCTAAGGAGACGTAACCCCGGGGTATGCCTTTACATATATATATACATACATAATGCGGCATTGGTATAGCTGCAGCCATCTTGACCCGTTTCACAGCACGTGTTTGGTGAAACTCCAAACTCACTGTGAAGACCAAAGCTGCAATATATAATGCCTGCGTCATCATCAGCACGCTTCTAAATGGCGGCGAGAAATGGACAACCTATGCTAAGCAAGAAAGAAGGCTCACAACTTTCCTTCTACAGTGTCTACGCCCCATCCTTGATATTTCGTGGAAAGACAATGTGACAAATGTCGAGGTGCTGTCACGTGCTGGTCTTCAAAGCATGTATACACTGCTAAGACAGCACAGACGACGCTTGCATTGCCATGTCAGCCGCATAGAAGATGGTCGCCTCGCCTAATATATACTGAAGCACATTAAAAACGCACCACCTGTATAATCCAGGAACAGAGTGTGAAATATAAGTGTTTACAAGTTTACATATTTGGAATCTTTATTCATTTTCCTATGAATCCATGCTGGTCATTAATTTGTACATTTGATTGTTATGAAATTCATTGCATTCTGTGCAGGCAAGGGAGAAAACCAAAAATGCAATCAATAAAAATATTCATTCACACTATCCTCAGTATCTGGTATGTCCACCGTGTGCTTGCAAACAAGCTTGGCAGCGGCCCCGCATGGAACGCACAAGTCTCTGAAGGAAATTCCGGGGAATCAAGTCCCATTCACGTGTAAGAGCAGCTTCGAGCTGTTGCAGATTAGCTGGAGAACCTTGCCTGTAGACTCTGCGTCCAAGCTCGTCCCACAGATGTTCTATAGGGGACATGTCTGGTGATAGGGCAGGCCAATCAATCGTCACAATGTTCTGTTGCTGTAGATATTGCTGCGTAATGCATGCGGTGTGCGCACGTGCGTTATCCTGCTGGAGAAGCTGCAAGTCTGGATAATTTGTGAACGCAGGAGCAACCAATGCATCCAGAACCTCATCTCGATATGTCACTGCATTAACATTTCCACGGAAGACGTAAAGAGGCAAGCGATGGTGAAAACTGAATCCTCCCCAAATGTGAATACTGCCACCTCCAAATCGGTTGTGCTGACGAACACAGCAATCTGCAAAGCGCTCTCCACACCGTCGCCAAATCCGCATACGTCCATCAGCAAAGGATATGTTGAATCTGCTCTCGTCTGTGAATAGGACAGCATTCCACTGCAGTCTAGTCCATCTGACATGTTGCTCTGCCCATTGCAGGCGCTGCTGAAGATGTCTGTGAGTCAAGTTTGGCCCAACATAAGGTCGTCTTGCAGTAAGGCCTGTATCTCTGAGTCGTCGTATGACTGTCATTCGAGAGACTTGCCCACGTCTACCCACTATTGCTCTTGCTGTTTGACTTGCCGGGAGAGAACGATTCCTTAGGTGACTCAGCACAATATGACGATCTTGCGCAGGGGTAGTAACTCGTGGTTGGCCACTGTCGTAGATTTTTGATAGGAGAATTAAGACTTGGGTTGGTCCCTTCTGAATAGGTTAGAATAGGTGATAGACACAGTGAGAGTTAGTAAAAAGAAAATAGAATTTCCACAAGTGAGATGATAGACTCTGAAAAATCGAGGAAAACTTCTCTCTTTCACCTATCCTCTACGACAGCTTTTAAGGCGTCAGACAGTCTAAACACAGATATATATATATATTACATATATTTCTATCTACTCACGGGCACGCACTTACACGTGACGACAGTTAAACACACAGACGTGGGAAATCTATAACAATGAATATATATATATATATATATATATATATTAGAACGAGCTGACCAACGCACTGATTTAGTTCAAGAGAGATTTTAATTATCATCTACAAAATCTTCTCACAACACCTAAAAAATACATCAAGGAAAAACATATACAAATAGTCATAAAATTCAAGAAACTGCTACAAGGATGATAGCCCCGTTATACTCTGCCCTCTAGGTTTAGCCCACATTCCCGTTAGGAGAAAGATGATGGCCCAAAGAGTTACAGATACATATGATTAGGGTCTAATATTGTCCTTCAAAAGGAACAATTTAATTAAGCAGCCAATCTTCCGTAAGGAGATTATAAAGTGGGGGTGAATCAATAGTTATCAAAAAAAAAACTCACCCAGTCCACTTTCACTCGGTTCTTTCATCAGGGTACCCTAGCACACGTGCTTACCTATCTATACCGCTGTTCGCCGTCTGGCGCAACCTTAGGACACTTCTCTACAGTGAATCTGTATTCTTTGGATAAAGCGAATCCCAGCTCTGCAATTACAGGTTTCTTCCACTGTTTTCGGGGATCGTTCACTTCACCAGTTAAATTTTTGATTACTGTTAATGTCACTTGAATCAGTTTGGATAAGCAAGTTAAACAGGCACACAGAGTAAAAAAACACGAGGGTTCCCTTAATTTGGAAAGATGACCAGTGGACAACTTCTTTCAACAGATAGTCTTGGTTAACTATTCACTCTTTCGACAAAATGTCGGAAATGTTAATGTTATTGATTGTAATCTATTCTCGCCGCACGGCAGCAATTTTACATTAGAGTTCAGGAAGAAATAAGATCTGGCTCAAAGGCCCAGAATTTGACACTCAGTCTTTAAAACCCGTTAGTGGGATTGGTATTTCTGTCTATCTCTGATGGCACATGCACTGTCAGACCAGTGTTACTTGAAACCCCACGTGGGTAAAGCTAAGAAATGTCTAATGCTTCTCAAGTATGAAACTCTTTATTACTAAACGCCGGCAAGTTTGGATCACCCCAGTATTCACTGCATAAAATGGAAAAAGCACATATAAAATAATTATACATACTATGTATAAGGATATAACTTATATTTTAAACGGCAAGCCTACAGCTTGACTTATATTTAAAGCTTCCCGTGAAATAAGTTATATAAAAAAAATCCCTCATCATGAATTAGGAATAGCTGCGTATTTCCGTTACCACTCATGATGCATCTAGCACTTTATAAGTTTGTTTAGAAAAATATACTTCGCCTGAGTATTAGCAGTTAAATGAAATTGTTTTAATAGCCGAATGGGTTTAGCTAGAAATTTATAATTTATCTTGCTCCACTGTAACTCGTCGACTAAAGAAATAACAAACTATTAAAATAATCACTCTGCACACAGAACTAGTTTAAAATGAAATAGGCGATTAAACACTTTATCACTTCACAAAATACTAGAGATCTATTATATATAATATTTACCTCACGCAGAACTACAGACTAAACCATGAACTAGAATACTGTAATCTAATGGTAATCTAGAACTCGGCAAATGCCCAAGAAACTCAGACTTCGCCAAAACACAGATATTAAATCTAGCATAGAGATCTGTCTACTGCAAATTTAAGAGTGAGAATGAAATTAAAGTTTCAAACTTGGGTTAATATTTTAAACCAGACAAAGGAGGAACTCTTTTATTTCGCCAAACCGAAATAGTCCCCCTTCCCGCCTCTGACCCTACGTTTAACCCCTGGGCATGTCGTAACTGCCACCTACTGACCGAGAGTGCGCGTCAATTGCAAAGGTAGACAACTTGTCTGAAATGCAGGGCAGTTTTCACACTTCAAGCTGAACTCATCCTGAGAACCATAACTGACACTTTGCTTTCTCGCACCTTACCTAAGCGCTCAGCCGAGAACTCCGTGTGGCAGGTGAAAAAAATGTCAGACGATAAGACTGCCATCCCATGTCTATCGAGACGAGTTTCACGGTCCTTCGTCTCGTGCCTTGGAAAACTGAGACGAATGTCTGCCATTCGGTCTCTCGAGAGCGAATTTCTGACACCATTTGCTCACATCCCGGAGACTGACACATTACATAAGAAGTTACTGACTTTATCAGCCAAGAAATGCGTTATTAAATGAGAAACGAAACTGGCGAAAGTGAGAATGAGAAAAATAAATATTTCTCGCAAACGAATGAATGCGAAAAAATACAGGGAAAAGGTAAAAAAAAGATAATAAAATAGAGGATACGGGTGACAGAAAAAAAGAAGAAGACATAGGCAATTCAATGATCATAACCTATGTGACAGCCACTCCGAAGTCTATCCCGGGCACTGCCAGTGGTTCCGTAACGTTCATTGAGACGTACAATAGTGCTGTGGTGGCAATTCATCCTTCTGGCAATGGCCCGCGAGCTCATTCCGGTCTCCAACATACCAATGACTCGTTGGCGGTCGTTTTCAGATAGTCGTGGCATTTCAAGCACATGTACTGGGTGTTTTGTCTCAACGGCCTTTTTATACCGAGTATACTGTCCCAACGCGTACACATTTTCAGGGTCATAGCTGTTGGGAACCGTGTTGCACGTGTAACTTTCATTGTTTTCATGTAGTCTGTACACAAACCCGTGGGTTGAATCATGCACTTTCCATTCCAGCAGCCATTCGCTCTCTACCTCATGATAAACACGGGGAAAATCCATTCCCCCACTGTTTTTTTTCCAGCTTCTCGGCATCAGTATATAATAGTGATGCGTTTTTAATGTGCTTCTGTATATTTTCTACGGACAATTAGCAGATGGCAAAAGAACAGCTGGCGACCGCAGCTGAGGTTTAAAGATGTGTGCAATAGAGACATGAAGGCACTGGACATAAATCCAACAACCAGGGAGAATAAAGGTGCCGATCACACCAATTGGCGGTGCTCTCTTAGGTGGCACATCAGACTGGGCGAAAAGAGGCCCTCACAACGAGCAGAAGCGACAAAATAAAAATATACAGTTGAGGGCTATCACCTCGGGGGCGCATTCCCATTGTCAGTTATGACTAAACGCGGCTACTGTGTGTGAGTGTATATATATATATATATATATATATATATATATATATATATATATATATATATATATATATATATATATATATATATATATATATATATATATATATATATATATATATATATATATATATATATATGATTATATATGAAATATGCACAAGTACAGTGGAAGCTATAGAACAGAAGGTCAACAAGTTCATGAATAAATGGCTAGGGGTACCACCAGGTCTGTCAGATGTAGCACTGTACTGCAAAAAGTCAACTTCTGCTTCCTTTCAAGTCAGTTGTTGAAGAGTACAAAGTTGGAAAGGCAATACGTGCAATGATGCTACGCGAGTCAGCTGATGACGTGGTTAAGTCCGTTCAGCCCACACTGAAAACGGGAAGGAAGTGGAGAGTGGAAGAAGCTGTTGATGCTGCCCAAGAGTCGCTCAAACTGAGGGAGGTAATCGGATACACACAAACGAATAGACGGGGATTTGGTCATGGAGACATCCGCTGGTGGTCCAAGGCATCAAGCAGGGAGCGCAGAGACATGCTGGTTTAGGAGATGCGAGGAGCTGAGAAAGAAAAGAGGTTGCAAAATGCAGTGCAGAAGGCCCAACAAGGCCAATGGACAACATAGGAAGGAGCCCTGCAAAGGTCATTGACATGAAATGATATATGGCATATAGCACCTCTTAGGCTCAGCTTCGTTATTAGATCAATATATGACCTCCTGCCATCGGCCACAAACCTTGTGAGATGGGGAAAGTCGGATGATGAGCAGTGCCCCCTGTGCCATGACAGACAGGCTCTTCAACACGTGCTCTCAGCCTGCAAGGTGTCATTAGGGCAAGGGCGATACACATGGCGCCACAACAAAGTGCTAAATGAGCTGGCTGCGACAATAGATCTGGCAAGGATGAAGGCGAATAGCAATGTCAGGCCGAACACCGCAAACACATACTTTCTGAGAGCAGGAAAGTCAGCACACCCAAAACCGAGTAAATCAGGTAGCAGTGTACCATCTCTCCTTGACTGTGCAAATGACTGGTAGATGGCGGTAGACCTACCTGGACGAGGGGTATATCCAGAGAGTATAAGGAAATCTCGAAGACGGCCGGATAAAGTGCTGCATTCTTCATCATCGCACTAGGTTATATTGATTGAACTGACCATGCCATTTGAATCCAGATTGGAGGAGCAACATTTGTTCAAAGCGGCCAAGTATAGTGATCTGGCCGCGGATCTGAGACACGATGGGTTTACTGCAAGGGCCATGGCTGTTGAGGTGGGTGCAAGAGGGCTCGTGGCTGCATCAGTGTATGATTTATTGAAACTGTTGGGACTGAGGGGACAGTCGAGAACAAGGGCACTGAAGAGGCTTAGTGAAACTGCGGAAAAGGCATCATGCTGGCTGTGGAACAACCGCAATGGGCTATGGAACTCGTGACAGTAAACTCTATTTCCACCTGCGTTACAGGAAACATCCGGAAAGTGGAAAATTTTCCTGCGTCCGTAATACATTGAGTTTTTCGTTGTATTGGTGAAGGGATGGTGGCTTACACGCAACACGCGGCGTGTATTATATGAGGTGTCGGGCGCAAGTAGATTTCAGTTGCTAGCGTGCAGTGGCTTCAAGCCTCGTTGGCTTTGCGCAGGTGGGTCAGGTCTGTCCCTAGTCATGGTGTGCTGTGGCACAATAATTTGTTTTCAACATAAGAGCTACTTTCACAATTGCCTCCGGCTGGCAGAATTGTGGATTTTAAAGCTGCAACCAAGGTGAAGTGGGTTCATTTTCTACATACGACAACAGGAGGCGGAGACACTTGGGAGTCATGACCCAGGTGGGCCAGCCTCCCTTAGAGTGTAAAGGAGAATAAAGGGCCGAAACACTTGTTCGACGGCGGGACCCCTTCTGATGATCAGATTGCCTCCTGTTGTATCGCTCTGTATAGAGTTTCCTATCATATATATATATATATATATATATATATATATATATATATATATATATATATATATATATATATATATATATATATATATATATATATATATATATATATATATATATATATATATATATATATATATATATATATATATATATATATATATATATATATTGTGAACGACATGGCGAATTACTTATTAACGATAACTAGCCACCCACTTTTATTCTAAGCAATATAACGTATGGAACATTTGTCACAGGATTTGACTCCTCTTTGCTCTGCAGTAGTGGTCCACCAGTGGCCAAAACTCAAGAGTATCTAAAATGGGTCTTCAAAGGTGTCTACCTTCGCACAAGCTTACTCTTGGCAGAGTTGTACATAGAAGGATAATAATGCTTCTATCTCAAGGGACTTTCACAAGATAATTCAGAAGTCAAGAACAACGCTGCATAGGACAGAGCACTCTTAACTTATATCTGATCCGGCACCTTTTGTGACGTTTTAAGCAATGGTGTGGCTTGTTCGAGCCCCCAGCTTGTTTAATCCAACGAAATTCCTGTTATAAGTATGTTTTTGCTCCATGGCTGTAACTTTATGTATATATATTAAAGATTCTCGATCAAACATACCCTCTCATATCTATAATAACTGAATCAACAATGAATTTGTAAAATAATATATAACAAATTTAATAATCAATTAGTCTTTAACAAATTTAAATAAATGTGGATGAAAGTGACTTTAGAGGGTTTTAAAATTGTCTTCACTGAGACTTAATTGGGAACTGAGGATTATTGTTACGCCTGTTACAAAAAAAAACTTTAACTGGCTGAGTACTGCAATGGTTGGTTCTTTCGTGATGAGGGCTCTTCTGTAGAGGCGTCTAGGTGAACTCTACTCCTAATGGCAATATGGGTGTCTTCATAACGTGTCCACTGTAGGTAGTTGGTGTAGACCCAAGCTTTTGAATCACAAGATATTGGCAAAAACTCTTACTTCAGACAGGTCTCTTGTAAGTGTAACTTCGTACCACGAACTTTAGGAAAAATAAAAGAATAAATGCTTCTGCTAAATACGTTTGTGGGCTGAAGATTAACAGGCGCATTGTCTTGCTGTCCGCCCACTAATGTTAGCCTCTCTGAGTAATTAGATTCTTTGAGTATACACATCGTAATTCAGGGAAGATGATTAGAAATCACCAATATTCTTCTGGGTATTTTAATGGGAAAATATGTGCTTGGACTGCGTGAGTGCAATGATTTTTGCTTGAACTAACATTTTAAAAGTAAACATATATCACAAATGATACTATACACCCTAGGCACATGTGAGGTAACATCTCACTGCTCCATTCGGAGTCTGGTGTCGCTTCTGCTTTCGCTTTCCTAAGCGAACTAGCATAAAGCAAACACCAGTTCTTGCTGTAGTGCTTTATGAACGTAATATTTTCATATGTTGAGGTTGCCAGCCTCCTATGCTTTGTATCACCACTTAGCAAGTACAGACATGTCAAATTCACATTTTAAACTATATGTTTACACTCACCCCAAATGGGATATACAATCTCCTGGCACAGTAGAATGGACACAGCATCGTTGATTTGATGCTTCGAACACTCGGTCTAGGGTAGTGTCAGAATGCCTCTTATGACTTGTGTTTCTGATTCCTTAAGTTTTCAGTCTTTGTATTTATAATTGCGGGTTCTCTGTTATGTTATAAAGACGCCCAAATACTTCGATATGTCACTTTAAATTTTGGAATTCTTCGTCCGATTCTTCTCTCTGGCTACTGCGAGTTGTTACTTGACGTTGCTGAAAATGAAGTCTGATTTGTGTCTCCGACTTTGCTAGATTATATTTTCTTTTCTCAGACCAAGTCCCAGATTGGTATTTCCGACCATCTTTCCAATGAGAACTACAGTTTATTTCAGGCTCTCGATTTAGACCAATCCTGTCTCTTTAGAACTATGTGGGTCGGGGTGTTAAATCATTACTTTCCCCTGCGTGTTTTAAAATATAAATTTTAAAATTTAAACTCATGCCCTATCCTGTTTTTCAAAATAAGGCCATACTACTTCCGATTGCATTTGTACAAACTCACAAACACATCGGTGAACTTAGTTCCTGGCTAATACCTTTCCCACCATAATCTCCCCCAGACGGGTTATCTATATTTTGGATACAGAGATGGTCCAGCGGAAGTATTACCTCATATCACCTGTGTTTACTACATCTCCCAGACGGTTTTCTTAGACAGGCAATCTGGCTTTCTTTCCGTCGATCGTGCGATACCACCTTGTGTTAACAATGACCGTCTCTACCAAGGTGGCTAGACGATTTCAGTGAAAGAAGTATTATCAGTTGACCTGTCTAATTAGCCGTGTAATACTACGATTCACATGGTGAAACGTAAACATGTATGGGAGTGACTAGGCAAGAATGTAGGTGCATAAAATATGCCAAATAATAGGACGATGAGTGTGAAAAAAATAAATAAATCGGCAATGCAGGAAACAACGAAGAATGTAGGAGGACGTACACCAATATCGTCACATCATTTATTTTCCATTTGAAGTGTTTTTTGTAACAATAAAAAAGTGGATCCCTAAAACTCGTTTTTTCTTTTCCTATTGTTCAAACTGTTAAAAATACAACGGAGTCCTAAACAGCATGTAAATGTTATCCGGAAACCCTTGCTGGTCTAAGTACCTCCTACATTACCGTTACTTTTGTCTTTTCGCTATATATATATATATAGGCTCAGACCTTCATATTTAGTTTATGCCACTGTTGTATCAATCATTTCCTGCCAAATTTCCCCCCATCGCCATTGAGAGTGTATCATCAGCTTAGTTTTTTAACCATAAAAAAATTAAACAAACAACACGAGTAAAATCAAGAAGTTACAAACTTCCATAAATGGGCGCATGCTAGAACAGAAACATTTAAATGGTATGACAAAGTCATAAATGTTGAACTGCTGACAAGAACTAGATAAAAACCAGGGGAACAAGAGATGAGAAATCGCTGGCGATGGAAGGGCCATAAATTGAGGAAACCTGTTGATAACATTACCAGGCAGATCTTATTTTAGAATTCTTAGAGAAAGACAAGCAGAGACAGACAAAAAAGCACAGAGAAGATAGCTAGAGACAGACCAAAAAGCACAGAGAAGATAGCTAGAGACAGACCAAAAAGCACAGAGAAGATAGCTGGAGACAGACCAAAAAGCACAGAGAAGATAGCTGGAGACAGACCAAAAAGCACAGAGAAGATAGCTGGAGACAGACCAAAAAGCACAGAGAAGATAGCTGGAGACAGACCAAAAAGCACAGAGAAGATAGCTAGAGACAGACCAAAAAGCACAGAGAAGATAGCTGGAGACAGAAATGGAAAAGATGAAGAAGATATTGAAAGACCTTCTTAAGCTGATGGTACGCCATAGGAACACTTGGCATTAGTTTGTTGAAGGCCTATGCTCCTTGTAAGCTAAAGGGTACTGATTGATTGATCATCAAATCTTATGTCTTTGCTATGATGTATATCAACAGATATCATCACCAGTTCGTAACTCTATAGACTTCTGACTCGTATGCGATAATTTTTAATAGTATTTTGGTAACATTTGCGGTGGTATTCTAGAACTGCCATGCTATGGACTCCGGAATGAAAGCGAAAGCTAAGCCGGCCAAAAACTATCTGACGGAGAACTGTGGAGGCAGAGTTGCAAAGCATGAACCAGAGCTGGGGCACTACACGAAGGATGGCTGCCGACCGAGCAAAGTGGAAACAGTTTGTTGTTGACCTACAAGACATCACCAAGCGTGATGGCCACTAATTGCTTTGTCAGTCAGTGGCCAAGGTCCAAACAAGGAGAAGAATGCGGTGTTTTTCTCATTCGATGGCTCTAGGTTGCTTTGAATATGGATTTGAGAAGATCACCAGGCATCTATTCACTCTTGTAGATGACGATAAACAGAAGAAAATAAAAGCGATGAAACGTGTGTCGTAAGTTGATATTGGTGTAGCTACAATAGTAGTTGTCGCTAGGGATGGTCTATGAAATGTTACCAAGAAGGTCTACAGAAATTGGCTCGTTAATAAAGAAAGAGACCTATTCGAGATCAGAAAAAGAAGAAGAGAATGCGAATGCTTTCCACTAGATGATAGTGTTTTCTAGTAAATTATGGAGAGTGTTCTATTTCCTCATGACCTTAGCTTCTGTCCTTAGATCCTGTAAAGAAAGAAAGAGCCCCCAATCTCACCTAAATGTAGAATTTTCCCAATATGTAAATATTTAACACCGACAGCTCGAGTGATACATTAACGAACTTGATAATGATCAAACGATTATTGGGTTTATTCATTAAATATCTACAGATATATGGTTAGTATTAATTACACCGTGATGATGGTGAAGATAATTCTATGAAAACACACAGATGAGATATAAATAATGTAGTTAGTTAAATAGGAGAATGAACGTATGTGAAGCGAAATGATGATGTGATTTGATACTTGTTACCAAAATAATGTCTAATCTACACTGTCTATGTGTCTCTTAATGCTTTTCCCGTGTATGATGATACACATGTATGCGCTGACTGTCCCAGGTAGGCGAATGGTATGTTGTGTGGGTTATCTCCAAGACGAGAACGTACTGATGAAAGCTTTTGTGTAATGAGAACTTTGACGATATACAGTCCTTCAATGTTTGGCACCATCTCTGTAGCGTCGACAAATCGTTGACTGTTGTCTTAAGAAAATAACTGCTGTCTAATCCCTGAAAGGCACTGGCTAGACTGGCGCTCTTACACAAAATGATCTTGGTATGTAGACTAACTGCCATCAATGGTACCTATACCTTGTAGCGGTATGGCAGCTTGTGTACCCTGACAATCCCCAGAGCTATGCCAGTGGGAGTTTTACTCCTGGTAGGTTCAACCATGCTGGACTGGTCTGCGTGGGTAGGGGTCAGACAAAAGCTGTTACCCTGGTCCTCCAGGTTGGGGGTTTTAGCACAGGGCCGACACCCCTGTCTGTGTAAAAAACCAAACACGTTACGGAAACAGCAATAAATGAAAAATACACTGGAAGATTTGGAATATGCAGATGACATTGCACTACTCGCGCATTCACACCAACACATTCAAGACAAAACCGATAGACTGAATAAGTATGGCCAGCAGGTTGGCCTGAACATCAATTTGAAGAAGACAGAGGTCATGACACTAAATGTGAGCAATCCTGAGCCAATAACAGTAATGAACCAGAAGTTAGAACAGACAGACACATTTACTTACCTAGGAAGCATAGTAACACCTGACGGCGGAACAAGCAAGGACATTAACAACAGAATGAATAAAGCGAGAACAGCCTTTGCTGTTCTCAACAACATTTGGAAGTCTTCCCAGTACAGCACAAACACCAAATTAAGACTGTATGAGAGCTGTGTACTTTCTGTGCTTCTCTATGGTGCGGAATGTTGGAGAGTAACAGAGAAGGAAATGTCGAAACTGTCCTCCTTCCACACAATCTGCCTAAGGAAAATTCTCCGAATCTTTTGGCCAAACACCATCAGCAACCAAGAACTACTTATTCGGAGTAACCAGGAGGACATGCACACCATCATAGCTGGCAGACGCTGGAGTTGGGTTGGCCATGTCCTCAGAAGGGACCCTGATACCATCGCAAGAACAGCTATGCTATGGACCCCCGAGGGAAAGCGAAAGAGAGGCCGACCAAAAACAACTTGGCGGAGAACTGTGGAAGCTGAGATGCAAAGAATGAACCACAGTTGGGGCACTGTACGAAGGATGGCCGCCGACCGAGCAAAGTGGAATCAATTTGTTGCTGCCCTACAAGACGCCACCAGGCGTGATGGCCGCTGACTGCTTTGACGGTTGGCGGTTATGGATCAAAGAAGAAGAGATGTAGACTCAACAACTTGAGTATTATTCATATAGTAGGTCTATCTTTATCACTCTCTTTCTTTTCCAACATCTTTTTAATATCTTTCTTATTTCATTTTCTCCCACATTTTCCTCTTTCATCGTGGTTAAAGTCATCTCTCTTGATCAGGACTTGTATCTAACTTCACACTTCTTTGATTCATGTTCCCACCTTGCGGAACATATCTGGCCTCATTGTTATCTTGTGAAACCCACAAGGCTATAGTACGAATTCTTTTGATACATAATCCACCCGGGTAAAGATCGTCAGACATGCCATCTTGGAATATTGATTATTTTGGAATAATTCCGGCCGACACAATATGGTAGTCTTTTCATGGCAAAGCCGCTGTTTAAACAAAAGATGGTCACTACTTGGCACACAATGGCCGGTGCGCCTGGGCACGGACAACAACGTTTGTTTCCAGATGGTAAAATGAGAACGGCATGCGTCTTAGATGTGAACAAGGAAGTTAGGAAACCCCATCTCACAAAGGATGACAGCGACAATGGACGCAACATTTGTGACAGGAGGAGGCGGGTGACTTTTTTTTAAATTAATCAGCCAATCCGAAAACACCGGGTTGTAACGCAAACGAACCCATAGCACGGAATTGAAGTTGGTGGCGGAAACCCCACCCCTTTCGGCCAGGGACAGTCGCTGACAGGGCGTGAAAGACGTACATGCAAAAGGTCACAATATGGAGGCCTGGCGATTGGGTTAGAGATGGAGTTTCACGTCACAGGCAAGATTTTGGAACATATGGGCGATTCAGCAATATAATGTACCGTGGAGTTCGATAGAGAGCAGTAACGTTTCAACAGGATGGTGTAGATAATTTCTCAGAGGATAGCCTGCAATTAATTCAGTGTAGATAAAATAATTCATATATGTAGTGTATTGTGTTCTTGAAAGAGTTTGCGAACGGGAAAAGGAGGTTAGTGAATCTGTTAAAAATTATTAATATGTTTTCTTAGACTTTAGTGAAGATCACATTTGCACTTAGCATCATAGCTAAATGTGCAGAAGATAGTTTTTTTCAATTAATTCTTCTCATAACTGATTGATTAACCAAAAGATTTTCCTCTGAGATGATAGGAGGTAATTGATAGTTCATACTTCATCTTTACCTAGTTTGCTAGACTATCATTACAGACTAACATGTGCACACACTCTCATGTTGATTACATATTCAAATATCAAGTTTAATTCACTCGAAAGCCAACCGCATGAATCAAAGAATCAGGGAACTTGCCGTCATCTAAAAGAAAGGCAGAATAAAAGGACCTTTAACTAGATGCCGATGCCCACGTGTAAATGGGCGGAATTTAGCCTACCCAACGTAAGAGTGACGTGAGTAATGCAGAGAAATAAAGCTTGTAGGAGCTATTATACAGAAAAGTGGGAGGAGACTACAGCAGAAAAAAAGGCAGACAGATCGCTCAGCTGAAAGTGCCAGCAATTCGCATTCAAATCACAAGTATAAAAATGAGGGTCTTCAAAAATATCAACCTTCGTTCACGATTACTCTTGACAGAGATACAAATAGAAGAATGATGCTTCTATTTCAGGGAGCCTCACAGGAATTTTAAGAAAGCAAGCATTACAACTGAGATCATCTAAGCTGTCAAAAAGTTTGTATCTTTCCGCCTGTTCTATTAAATTTGCTCGTATTGTATGAGCCCCCAACTGAAATGATTCAGTTAAATATTACTTTAATAGCTCTGGCTGGTTACGTATTTAAAATAACTGAGTTTTACGGGTGCATTTCACTCAATAATGATTAAATAAACTATCAGTTTGTATTTACATATAACAAATGTAATAATCAATTATAATTAACAAAGTTAAAATTAGACTGATGTATGAAAATGAAGCACTAATGTTTTCATCAATGGTAATGACTTTAAAGTGGCTATTGTTAAAACAAAAATTTCTTGCTGGGCCGGACGGTAATACTTAACGGGCCAGATGTTGACGATGATTTGTTGTTGATGTCGGGCTCCGTCACTGTTGGTTCCCAAAGGTGTTGTGGACTGTTCCGTCAATCGTCAAATTCAGTGGCAGTAGCACGTCCCAGGCGGTAATGCTGAGAGTAACCACTCCAATTTTCAAGATAAGCGTCTTCAAAACTCGTCTGATGTAGGCGTCTAGCTTAGACTGCTGGAAACTTGAACCACAGACGTGTAGCACAAACGTGTATCACAAACTGAGAGAAAACAACTATTTCTTCTAAGTATAGGGTCTCCTTACATGAGAATCAGGTGCCCTCCGCTTCCATTCTACCACTTCACATTCTTCAGAAACCTTACCCTCCTTGGGCATCAATGTTAAACCCAGTGAGTCGGATGATGGTGTGTTTGGACAGCGGAAAACGACAATTGCATTATTTAACCATGTTTGAATATAGACATAACCTTAATAAAATGTTAATATAATAAATATGAACACCATAATATCGTCATCCACTCCTTGCTCTACGTGGAGCCTGAGGATGGCTCTTGTTCCTATTCGTTATCCTGGATGTCTTAAATGTCTTTTTGACGAGCTAGAAATGCAGTGAAGTAGCCTAAAATGTTGCAGATTATAAGGGACATATTTGCCGACACATCCATGTTGTTTCTTTGAAAAAAACTTCAATCAGAAGTGGTTTATTTAAGCACTTCTATGTCAATCAAACCACTAACTAGTGCCTGATATCGGTAGGGGTTTTTTCCCACTACCCTCGTATAGAATATTCTACATGACTCCATAAGATATTTTCTTTACATGTCATTTACCAATTTCATCTGCCTGTCTTTCATGCCCATATAAGGTGTAGCTTTTTCCGTGTCGCCTGTCCTGTTTACAAACTCACGACTTCACAGATCTAATATTTTAATCTCCTCCAAGATGTTATTTCCTTGTAATTGTTTATCACAGTAAAGTCTGTCTGCCGGAAGTATTACATCAATGTCCGTGTCTTAATCTTCAGTAAGATGGTCATGTCCTCCACCGCTGTGAGATCTGCCGTGTATTTTATCATGTCATGTTTGCGAGCTCGCACCTTATCATGCGGCACCCTGGTAGCATGTATCTTCCCAAACAAGAAGTTGGAGTTAACAATTGCAGTGTCGCACAGTGAAGACTCTTACACCGTTAGAGCTAGCGATAAAGAGAAAAAAATCAACGTGGCAAGTCCACTCCTTCACTACGTGTCTCCGATGACATTGGAGAACATAACCAGGAGAGAGGGGTGGGTGAGAGGTATGACAAGCTGCAATAAGAACATCTTGAACGATGAAAGCGAAACAACGATAAGGAGCGAGTGAGAAAAACAAAAGGAAGAGCACATGAGAGAAAATAAAGGAAGTCACAGAAAAATATAACGATCAAAGATTTGACTTGTCACAGTTACATCACCATTTCCTCCACCATCTCCTTCAAAACTAGAGTACTCTTGCATGAGATGCAAATAATTCCTGCAGTTTTTCATTCTCATGCGCACAAGTACCACGTTAATTAGTGCTAGCAATTTGAAGAATCAACAGCGCACAGTACTTTCCTTCAAGTGACTTCTTTGTTTCGCAATTTGTCGATCATGCCTCACCATTATTGTGTATCGATCTCTGAGATCCAGTCCGTGTTTTCGGTCAGTTCTTATGCCCATTCATTCATTATTCTTAGCTCCAGGTGGACACAGGCCTATAACATATTGTCGTCAAGCTCTCCTGTCCCGTCTTTCTATGTCTTTTATATTCTTTTCATTCTGGTCTCCAGTTACCTTCTCCTTTGTGTTTTTGGCCTCTCTATATTTATGTTACCCTGTGAATTCCAGTACAAGAACAGACTTGTAATGCTATCATGTGGTGTCCTCAGTGTGGTAGGTCCTGTCCGATGTCAGCGTCGTCTCCTCATCTCTCGTTCCACTGATGTTTGTTAATTCTTTCTATTAACTTCACATTGGCCATCTGATCATGTCACGTCAATTCTTCAATTTTGTGGAAGCAGATATTTATGAAATTCTGCAACTTTCTGATTGTCGTTTTTCTTGTTCTCCACGTTTAGTAGTAGCAGCGCCCTTCAGTCGTTGCTAACTATGGGAACACGTCCTGAGGTGATATCCCTCAGATTTATTTCCCTAGTGTTTCTTTCGAGGTGTTCATTCTCTTCTGGTAAGAATAAATATAAACCGAGACAAGAGAAAGTATGTCGATGAGTTGGCAAGGGTAGCAGAGGAAACTGCAGCCAAAGGAAATACGAGGGACCTGTGTAACAGCACAAAGAATATAACATTGAAATATAAGCCATTAAATGGGCTAAAAAAAAAAAAGGACCGGGATGGCTGAATTGAATTATTCTTGGGCAAAATTTATGGGATTTTTCCCATTTATTTTAAGCATTTCGGGTAAGCAAGAAGACGTTTCCCCCATCTTATATTTATATTTAGCCAGAGGAGCATCACTTCTCATCATAGATGACGCTTCTACGCTTTCGCGTCACTCTTTTCGTGTCATTAATTTACTTCTGAAGGAAAATGAAAATAAATGAAATGATCACGTGAGAATTAGCGATATCATCAGGACATGTAACTAAGAAAGAGCACGTCAGAATTATTTCTCGATATGATTAGGCCGGTTACTTGCTCTTATTTTAACTAATATTGTGCTTCGTTCATTACAGTTTGTTAATGGAGATAATCGAAGCCTGATTATACAATGAAAGTTAACTGAATACGGCCCGCCAGTGTTAGCAAACAGGCATTCTATAATTTGCATTTTGGATGCCTATCCGGCGAACAATTAAATAAAACGTCATTTGTTCAGAGACGCATTTGAAAAGATTCTTTCTGGTCCAGCAGGTCCGAATGAGTTTTGAAGCTGTTATTTCATGCGTTTCAACATGCCGGCAAAGAATTTTCAAGTTTGTAAGCTTCCTTTGGTATGAGAAGCCAACGCATTTTGTAATGATACACCCGAGATTAAGCACGAGAGTTCTTCAAATATTCAAAATGCTGGGAATGCGTCTTCAGTTATCCGCCTCATGCGGTTGGTCCATTAGGCGATCAGTTAAAAAAAAAAATGTTTAAATGTTATTATGATTCCTCTATCTTTCTCCGCCTCGCGAGGCTGATCCATTAGGCGATCAATTTCTCTCTAATTATCATTTGCCCACCTCTTTCTGCCTTTCTGCACTCAAACATTAGACATGGGTTAGAACTAAGTGATTTGGTGGGTGTGCATGAGTGTGTGTGTTTTTTGATAGCTGACACCACGCTACTGGCTTGGTGACTGCATTATTATTTTTTTTTTTCTTCACTTTTTGAGAAACGGAATATCACACACACACTCACGTGCACACACGTGCGCCCACGCACGCACACACACTCACACACACACTCACATACACACACTCACACCCCTTCCCGTGCACCAGGAGTTTTAGGACTGTCCTTGGCGTGATGCAAGGTCAGCAGTAAGGAGATTCTGCAAGCCACTTTTTTTTTTTTTTCAAAACAAAATTTTAACCGTAAACGCAGGTTTTTTTTTTTTTTTTTTCTCTAACCAGCGGCACTCGAGCTTTCCAGCCCTTTTGGCCCAATGACACGTCATTGCGAGGCTGGGGAGACAGTGGACTTTCCTTCCAACCCGGTCAGGAGCTTCGCTCCTTCCCATCCACATGGGGTTTATCTGCAGGAGCCGTTCAGGTTATTCAGTCAAATTCCCGGTCGATGACACTCCTACAAATGCCGGCGCCCGGGCTTGAACCTTGAAAACCTGGTCGCTAGCGCAACGTCTTAACCATTACACCAGCGCGGCTCCCCGTAAACGCAGTAGGCTGTGATGTCCATTTATGGAAAAAAAATGTTTTGAGGTATTCATTTTTTTTTTTAAACTGTTGCCGGGTAAAGCTTCTCTTTAAACTGTTATATTATAGGCCTATTATAGAGTGACATCCTCTTGTAATTTTTGTCATAATCATGAATCGCAGGCGAGTATCGGACATGACAAGAGAGTGTCACTCTAAAATATAAAAATCTAAAGAGAAACTTTACCTTGTTGCCAAATGTATTTTAGAAAAACCAATTTGGGGGGAGGGGAGAGAGAAAATGCGTGTTCTACATATTATATTGCACAGCATACAAAGTGAACGATCGATGATCAGTAATTAGTAATTCTGCAATAGTTAGTTGCTTATCCTTTACAGGACGTGGCAATCAACCCCAGCTTTTATTGGCTGTTTGTGACTTTTCTAGGCAATTTTTTTCATTCAGTAGTTTGCCATTGCTTTCTGCAATACATTTGAAAAATTAATATTTCTATGAATAAAGTGGCAGATTGCTGATTAATGGTCACTGTTCATTCCACTGTTATTATAGTCCTAATATAACCAACAGTTCCATGTATATGGTAGATGCAAGGTCGGTGCTTGCCTATAAGCGAGGTTTGCAAGGCGGGGGGGGGGGGGGGGGGGGGGGGGGGGGGGGGGGGGGGGGGGGGGAAGCGCCGACGGCTAGGGGCGCCAAATTTAAAAGGGCGCATCCAGCATTCATTTTTTTTTATTAGTTAGTTTATCTGAACAAAACATTTACATGACTTTTTTTAAATTTTCAGATCCTTATTAAAATGAGTTCAATAAGTACAATGGACTCAAATAAAAAGAAACTCTCTGGTGCAGAAAATAGAAAGTGAAAGGCAACTAAAAATGAAGAGTTGAAGAAGCAAGCCGGGTGTGATTGATAAATTTATCAAAAAGTTAAAGGTTACACATGAAAGCCTTGAAGAAACATTTGAGGCTCCTAAAACTGAAGATAATCAATTATACCCTGCTCTTAATGAGAAAATTATTCAAGTGGATCAGGAAAATACTTTTGAACACTCTATTGTTGGACTCCATTTCAATGACGTATGGGACACTAAAATTTCTGTTTACATGTTTCCTGACACTGATAGTAACATTATTCCTCTGTAATGTGTGTACTCTTGTAAATCTCCCATCTTAGGCAACTGGACCAGATAGCTTTCCTTCCATTCTGCTGGTATTTCTTCTCTCTCGCAGACTTTATCAAAGTAGTTCGTGGCGAACACCTCTTTAGAGGTGTCAATATCTGCTTTGATGGCCTCTGCTAGAATGATATCTGGACCAGCAGCTTTTGCCTCTGTTAGAAGCTTCATGGCTTCTAATTCTTCCCTGTTTGGTCGTTCAGAAGTGATATGTAACTCCTCTTCAGCTGGCTGGATGTCTGGACGATTTGATGGAGCTGGTCTATTGAGAATTTCTCAAAATGTTCTGCCCATCTCTTTATTTGTTCATGAATATTTACTAAGCAAATTTTTTATTCTTGTCGTTCATGATGTCACTTCCTTGCTTATATTCCCCTGTTAGCTTCTTTGTTTTGTTGTACAGGTCCCTCATATTTCCATTGGCTGCAGCTTACTCTGCTTCCCTTGCCAACTTTGATATATTATTTCCTCTTGCCTCTTCTGATATATCGTCTTACTTCTGTATTTGCTTCTATGTACACTTCATGGGCCTTAGCTTTGAAGCTTCTGGTTTTGTTTCTGCTTAAATTTGCTTTCTTGTTTTTCTTGTCTTTTATCTTGTTGATGGCTTCTGTTGTTATCTATGCTTTGTCCTGAAGTTCTTTTTTTTTCCCAGTTCCTCTTCACTTCTTGTTTATGCATATGTGACCAGTCTGATTCTCTGTTCTGTGTTCTGATGATATCCATGTGGCTTCATGTACTCTTTTATGTGGTAATACGCTTGTCGTAGATTTCCGATAGGAGAATTAAGACTAGGTTTGGTCCCTTCTGAATAGGTTTGAATAGGTGATAGACTCAGTGAGAGTTAGTGAAAGGTAATAGAATTTCCACACACGTGAGATGATAGATTTTGATATAGTGGCTGTCTCTGAAAGCGAAAAGAATTCTTCCCTCTCTCACCTATCTTCTACAACAGTTGTTACAGCGTCAGACAGACTACACCAATATACATATTACGTATATTTCTATCACTCACAGGCACGCACATACACGTGACGACAGGTAAACACACAGACGTGGGAAAACTATAACAATGATATATATATTATCTAGAACGAGCTGACCAAACACGATTATTAAGTTCAAGAGCGATTTTATTATCAGGAAAAATCGGCTCACAACATCAAAGAAAGTACATCAAGGAAAATACGTATACACATAGTCATAAAAATTCAAGGAAATGATGCAAGGATGATAGCCCCGTTATAGTGTTAACTCTAGGTTTAGCCCGGCCCCGTTAAGAGAACAGATGATGGCGCCAGAGTCACAGATACATAGGGTTTGAGTCTAAGAGTTTTTCTTTGTTTTATCTCGTAATTATATGCACAGAGTTTGAAAAAAATCTGATTTAACCTAAGACAAAACACAAGAACTCTAGCCTTAGCAACAAATTATGCAGATTGAAAAAAAAAATTAGGACAGCAACAGGGTGTCAAAGATATAATAGTGAAAATATCACTCAGACCAGCGTACACTCATTCATTCCGCCATGGCTTCTCATACTTGTACTCACGACTTTGCTTGCTGCCTCTTGGAACACATTGATTTTAGATTTTCACACAGACTCAAAAAATGCAGTCTTCTGCCAAGAAGTCCCCAGTTCCAAAAGACGTATTTAACTTGGAGTCTCCGGGAACGACTACTTGGGTATGCAAATTTGTTCAAATGTCTGATTAAGTCACCTAACAATTATTCCAGGCGCGGGAGTTAGCAGAGCACAGTGTCAATAGCGTAGGTTTCTAAAAAAATGATGAATGTCAGGTCGGTGCCTTCCCTCAGTATAGGATTCACTTTAGTCACACCACAGATTTGTCCACAAGATAGAATCTAGTCGGGAAATGATTGTTAATATTCACGCCACCAGGCAGCAAATTATATAGAGTTTCTAGAAGAAATTAAGTGCTGGCTCCAAGGTCCAGTATTTATCATTACAGTCTTTGAAAAACCCGTTATAGGGATATTAGTATTTCTGTCTAACTTGCACCGTCAGATCAGTGTTACTTGAGAAAACCCACGTGGTTCAAAATAAGGACTGTCTATTTCTTCACAAGTATGGAAACTACTACTAGGTGCTGGTAAAGTTAGGGTCACCCCAAAACTTTCACTGTGTGGAGGAAAAATAACACATATAATATAATAAACAGAATCTGTACTGGTTAAAACTTACATTTTAAACTTGCAAGCAGAGAGCTTTGCTTATCATTTAAACTTCCCGTGACGTAAGTTATATTTAAAAATCAGCAATCCTCATAAATTAAGAACACGTGCGTATTCCGTCACCATTCATGAGGCTGGATTCTAGAGTTTATACGTTAGTTTAGAAAAATACACTCGACTGAGTATTAGCAGTTAAATTAAATTTATAAATAGCTACAATTGCCGTTATAAGCTAGAAATTTTAATTTTATTCTGCTTTCCACTGAATGCTTTCCTAGAAAATATAATAGCCTACCACTTTATTTCTCTTCTGCGCTAAAGAAATAGATTAAAATGAATTAAGCGATTTAACACTTTAACACTCACAAAATCTATATATCTATCATATTAATTACCTCAACCACAGAATTACAGGTAGTCGCACAACTTAAGAATAAAAATGCTGAAAATATTTCTGGAAGTCTAGAAGTTCGACAAATTGCCGAAACAAACTGAGATCTTCGCTAACAGCTATTCTGTTTTCGAGCGACCTATCTACTGTGGAGTCTATGAGCGAGAATGAAATTAAAGTTTCAAACTTGGCCATTATCTTAAAATCAGACAAAGGGCCCAAACTTATTTCGCCAAGCGAAATTATCTCCCCTACTCCCAACATTTACGTCCGCTTAACGCGTGTCGTAACTGTCACCTACTGACCACGATGTACGCGTGTCAGTTTCAAATCCCAGACAGCCGGACTCCATTGTAGGGCAGCCTTCACCCTACAGCTGCCCATCGCCCAAGTGAGCGCCGTGTCAGTTTGGGATTTCAGGACAAATGTCTGGATACTGACCGGTGCAGATGTAAAGTATCACACCCCGCCGGGACTTATGCCGAGAAGAGACTCGCGCGCTCGGT